>CM021106.1:394874052-394952169 GCA_007115665.2 Sequoiadendron giganteum
TTGTGTTTAGAGGAGTGAAGCATATTCTATCAGCATTGCAGTGAGGTGTTGGACTTGGAGCTCCCAAGAGGGAGACCTAGGTCTTAGAGGTGGACTTGGAGTTCCCATTGGAGGGGGGCTCTTATTTGGGTAAGTCTTACTGGAGTTATGAGAGGTCTTCAAGGAGGACCAAGAGGGTTTGAATTCTGACTTGACTTGGAGTTACAGGGTTTTAAATCCATGTGAAGAATTATAGCCAGGGGGGAGATTAGTTAGATCGTAGCTTGAAGAGTGTGTGCAAACCTAGGGGTGGGAACTTGTAATTGAGTTCTTGGGAAGGACTCAGGGTAGGGACCAACAATAGAGTTGGAATTAAATGTAGACTAGGCTAGAGGCCATGTTGCAATCAATAAAGCTATCTATTTACCCCACACTGGTGTTGCACTATTTTGTGTGTATATATTGGATTTGCATTGCATTATGTATATAAGTTGCATTGCTAGTCACTTTTGTTGTGCATTGGTATTTTGGTGATTGGTGTGTGTAGGTTTTGGAGCTTGGGTGTGCTTGAGGCATAGTCCAACACTCTTGGGTACACTTGAATCCCATGAACAATTGAAGAAAAGAGTTATCGTGCCACACAAAGGAAGTAAAAAGGTCAACTTAAAATAAACCAAAAACATGTTTAAATTATGAAAAAAATCATAAATTTTCAAAATAGAAAAATACCATAGTTGCACAAAGACCTGTCTTTGATTCCTTGGGATGTGTCTTGAGTATGGGGATGCATTTCCTCATACCAAAAACTCGTCAGGGACATCATATCAACATTTCCTTACTTTTTCATTTAGAAAAACAAAAAAAAACCCTACATTTTGACAAGTTTTCATATGAAAAGAAAAAACGAATCGACATTTTTAAAATTCAATATGTAATATGAAATATGTAATATGCACTCTTTGACTTCTTGACATTTGTGTGTTTAAACTTTAAATTTAATGTTAAATTTTACCAGTATTCTTGTTTTGTTAAATGTCATGATGTTTTCAATTTTAATGTAGCAAATTTATAAAATATTAAATTACATTTTTTAAATGGCATCTCCAAATACCTCATCTCCTTTTTTTTTTTAAACAGACATAATGTACCAATACCGATGTCTCATACCAATATCAATACCAATCTCTTGACAACTATAAAAAATATGCATGATTCATAATTAATTGAGACTACTCTAAATAGGCTTATGACTGATAGCTTTCAGAATGTTATCAACTTCTATAGTAAATAACTCATACAGACAACAAACACCAGTAGAAACTTGTCTGGCCAATAATAATAGAAATGTGACAGCTAATACAGCTCATAATTTGATTTCCAATTACAACAGAACCTAGTAATTAATGTTTTTTTAAATACATTAACACAATATTAACAATTTATATGATTTATTAAAAACAATCGTAAATGCAATTTATAGTGAAGAGAATAATTCAGAATGTGAGGTGAAGCCGTTTGCTTAGAGAGTGAACTGGGAGAGTCGTCAGTGTTGAAGCTTCAACATCTGTCTGAGATTGAGAGGGCTCATAACAGGAGGCGACCCATCATACATCTGGTCGACGATAATTCTGTTTGCCCTTTCAGAGGGATGGTAGCTGTCCCAGTACAAATGCACATCTCTGTTGGAACATAAATTTGACTCTGCTGTACACAGCCCAATACCATTGTATGCTCCTTGTCCACAGCATGCATTCGTGTAATCCTCGAATCCTATAATACCACAAACGCCATTATACTTTTACTTGGAGCACAAAACAAGGCATTTTACTTGTCAGGGAGAGGAAAAGAGAAATAAATACCATATGCTGTAGGGTTGCTGAATATGTTCATGCTCATTGCATTGGTGTCAGCAAAGATGAAGATATCGTCAGAAATCTCATTGTTGAGACGAGTTAGAACAGAGCTCAATTGTGAGTTAAACAAAGAAGCAGCTTCCTGTAGTTGTTCAGCGCATTCGCCATTGCGAGACCTGGTTGCGCGCTCCGCAGGAACACACCCTAACGGCCCTGTCGATGTGACTAACACCATCCTTGCTCCCAATTCGTACAATCGCTGCGCCATTATATACATGGTCATGATATGAAACTTCTTGTTGTTATTATAGAATATTTTTATAGAATGATCGGGGCTTAAACTACACATTCTAAGTTTTGACTTGTTTAAGTGATTCTTTTGAAATCACACAAACATCACACTCTAAGTTTTGACTTATTTAGATGGCTCATCTTAAATCATACAAAGTGTGATTTCAAATGAACCACCTAAACAAATCAAAGCTTAGAATGTGTTGTTTAAGGGAAAATCTATATAACACCTCCTGACATAATATTTTAATATTATTATAAATTTAATGCATATACAATACTTAGATAAAATTGAGGTATCATTATAAAGTGGTTTGTCTTTGTTTCATTGGTTTTACATTTATTAATTTAGCTTTAATTTTTTTTGCACAAAAAATTATGAATAACAAAACTTAGTAGTTTCACTAGGAGTTGAGCACCTTAAATTTGTGCTTCTCAAAATTCTACTTGGAAATTTCAAATCGCTCCAAAGTTTTTACAGTAGCTTACTTGGCAAGTCCCCTTGTTATAACTAAGGTTTCAAGGCCACAACATCGAATATGATGCCACATCAACATGCATTTTATTGAGGTGTCCAAAAAGACCCAAAAGATGTTAGATTGATAGTTGTGCACTAAGTCATGTTTTATTGGTGCATTGATGTGACATCACATGACTTTTTGCTTTTTAGATTTCAGGAACATTTCAGTTAGTTATGGGTATTCATCATCAACGCTAACAACTTTAAAGTCACAACTATTGGTGCAATATTATTAAAAATATTGAGCATTAAATCAACTAATGAAATAACAACTAGATTGGAATATGCTCAACTATTGGATCCTTTCTCCTAATTTTCTCATCCTTGATTAGATCACAAATGTATTTTTATCCTTTAGACATAATCATGACCATAATTATGTCTTCCTAATTCAAATACATTTTTACTCATCTAAAACTAATCCTTTTGTCAAATTGAATTGTTGCATGTTAGTTTCCATGTCAAATTCTACTTAGAATAGAATGCCATATTGAAAGACAAGTCCTAGAATACTAGAATTTATCATCTTGGAAGCTTGCATCATCATATCATTTTGAGAGTATATTTGAAAGTGTATTGGAGTATATTAAGGTAGTATGCATTGCATCAATATTTTAACAATGGATACTACATTTTAGGTATATTGTATTCACGCATCTTTCATGTCTTCAACTAGTACGGAAATAATAAAAAGGGTGATCAAGGAAGTTCTACATTTCAATCTTCACTTAAATAAACCCAAAAAAAATATTAACACCACATTGTCCTGAAATTAGGTATCATTAGAGATGCACAAGATTCAAAACTATGCAACAACACAAAACATAATCTCACGAGAAAATAATAATGACATACATAACTTCATCTAAAAACAATAGATATTAAAGAAAATCAAAAATAAAGTTCTCAAACTAAATGTGATACCAAAAAATTTAAGATATTCATTACACACTTCTATAAAAATTAAATTAAATTCAACATTAACATCATTAAAAAATTATATACCTTCTGACTTTATATTCATTATATATATATATATATATCACATCTAAATACATCTTTATTTGTTAAATGGAAAGACAGCCTCTCAAAATAAATCATGACTCATTGGGTGGAAAGACTAATATATGACAATAAAATTAAAGACATTTTTATTGTCTATTATAAAAATTTAAAATAGAATCAATTTATTAAATAAATTTCAACTTAAATTATACTTAATGTTTAATATAATCATGAAATTTTAATTATTCACAATAGTTTAATAAAATAAAAAAAATTATTTAACATTCTAATTTTCAAACTTTAAAATCAATAAATTACATTTTAAAAATTGTTAAATCTTAAAAATATTTATTTATTAAATAAAATAAAAACTCTAAATTCCATAAAATTCGTCATAATTAATAGTTTATCTAATTAAAATATAACATTTTTAATTGAATTCATCATGAACTAAAGGAATTCTATAATTAATGGTTCATAAGGCACAACACTTATCAAAGGTTTTGCAAATGGGGTAGCAAGCTAAGTGGGCTTAACCTTGGGGAAAAGTCCATGGTTAAGCATGTTTGAGTTAGAGTAGTATTGGGATGGGTGACTTCCCGAGAAGGCCCAATACTTCACCTCTATGAACATCACCTACATGCAATGAGTATTGAGTGGACTATTCATACTTATGAGATATGGGTTCATGTGAACCACTACTCATGAAACATTGGTCAATGAATTTAACTCAAAAACTACACTATTGAATCCTAATAACAATATCATAATATAATATTTTATCATTTATATAAATATATTATAATATTTTTTATTAAAAAACTGTATATTTTATTTTCAATATTTCTTTATTTAAAAAATATATAATAATTTACAAAATTTAATAAAAAACACTCACACAACTTTCTACCAACAAACATTATAATATGGTAAAAGCCACTTCCTAGTCTTGAATAAGGAAAAAAAATATTACCCTGAGGTATTTCTCGTATTCAGAGACAATGAACTGAGTGTAATCTGGTAATGTATACTGCACTGCTCTGGGAGAGACGGGAGTGAGATAGTAGTTGTTAACATAATCATTTCCACCCAGAGTAATAGAAAAAAGGGCATCGTCAACAAGTTTGTCGGCTTCATCACTTCCAATGATCTGGGCCACCCTGTTTTTATACTCTACAAAATTCTCGAACTGCTGAGGGATCCTAATAATATTCGCCTGCAACCAAAAATAATTCCCATTGTTCTCTAGATATGAAATGAATAATAGTCTTTAAGAATGATAAGCATATGAAGAATACAACATTCATACAAATTGAGCTCCTGTGTCGTTAAGAATCCCGACGCCTGCAGATGCAAAATTTGCACCCCTTAGCAATGCCTCACCATTATTAGAAGGATCCAAATATGGTAGGACAGATTCTACCTCAAGCTTCCTGCCTGCAATTTATTGGAAAAAATAGTGTGTATAAGTGATTTCAATAGTTTGAAATGTTTTTGAATTTGATTATATGAATTTTCTTATATCAATGTTTTGGATCATATTTCATGATCTATCATCAAAATGAAAAAATTAGATAGCCTGAGAAAGAAAGAGAAATAAATGAAAAATGACATAATGAAGTTTTCACAGATGACATTAGTTTTCTACAATCTATGTTGTATTCAAAAAATGTTTTAGAAATCAACTATGTAAAGTTTTGAATCCACATTTCAAATCAAATTCAATGATCCATCATCACTATCTTCTTTCTGACAATGGATCACATCTCCGATCACACTTCATGATCCATCATCTCTATTCTTTTTTTGACAATGGATCACATTTCGGACCATACTTCATGATCCATCATCAAGATGAAGAAAGTAGATAGCATGAGAAAGAAAGAGAAAGATTGTTAGCATTATTTTCCAATCTATGTTGTATTCAAAAGATTGTTTTTGAAATCTATTATGTATGTTTTTTAATTGACATTTCAGATCACACTTAGTGATCCATCATCACTATCTTCTTCCTGACGATGGATCACATCTCAGATCACACTCAGTGATCCATCATCTCTCCATAAAGAAGATAGTAATGATAGATCATTGAATATAATTTGAAACGTGATTCAAAAACATAGACAATTTATTCCAAAAACAATCCTTTATAAGTTTTCATACCTGTAAGAGTGTAAATACAATCTGGAAATAATGAAGAGATTTATATAGATACATTCATCCAAAGCTTATAGAGTTGGATACACCGTATATCAGACGAATTTAGGCTAGCCTAAATTCTTGCCATCAGAAATGAGAAGAATGTGCTTGGTGCAGTATTCAGTTTTTCTTTTACTGACTGTACTTACTTATAAAATCTGCAATATTGAGCCCATTAGAGAATCGACCAGTAGGTCGATGAGTAGGATAATCTATCCCGTATGGATAGCTGTCTGCTCTGGCATCGGTAGCAACATAATTATTGTTGCCATTGTCGACCAGTGAATCCCCAAACACAAAGTAGGCAGGCTGTGCCTTAACATTACATAAGCAGCTGCAGCAGAACATAAAGAGCAACAATGAACCAATGTACATCCCCATTGCCTGCTCTGTTGATACTATAGTCATGGCCTTCCAGAGTCGTCCTCGTTTTATAAAAGCAATAAAAAACCCATTAACTGTAGGCCATGGATAACTATGGAGACACCACCTTCCGAATGAGCAGGACTAGTGGTGTATTAAGTGATGGCCAACCCCACATGGGCCATAACAGCTCTTTCCCAGGCAGTACAATGCAGTGGTTTATTTTTAGGTGGGGTTTCACTTCCCTCTGAGTTTTATTTCCAACAATATTGATTGATTGAGAGCTCACTGGTACAAAATTCATGAAGGAGCATTACGATGATTCTGCAGAAAGTGGGTAAGTTGGGAGATTATAGACAGTCAAGGCTGTAAGGCATTCAATATTATAAATGCTTGCAGGTCAGATCCTGGTTGTCCAGGACAGTAATATTGTGGTCCAATAATACTTTATACACACACTTTATGCACCACCTAAATCATATATACGAAAAAATATATCTAAATAAAGGCATACGACAAATTCATCGTCAGTAATTCACGGAAATAAAGGCATACGACAAATTCATCGTCAGTAATTCACGGATGGAAAATTCACCGTCAGCAATTCATCGTGAGAAAATTCACCGCCAGGAAAAATTCATCTCGGAAAATTTATCGCCATGACAAATTCACCGCCAAGTAAAATTCACTGCCAGCAATTCACCGAAAATTAACCGTATTAATGTTTTTTAATATATATTTAAAAAACTGTGAAATTTTTTTTACAAAAATTTATAATTTTCACCTAGTTACAATTTATTCACAATTTTATTTTTTAAATATTTTTTATGTTTATTTTGATATGAATGTTTGAAACTTTGAAAAAAGATTTAAAAAAATAATATTCATCTCCCTTACAATTTATTGACAATTTTATTTTTTAAATATTTTTTATG
This sequence comes from Sequoiadendron giganteum, assembly GCA_007115665.2. Lineage (NCBI taxonomy): Eukaryota > Viridiplantae > Streptophyta > Pinopsida > Cupressales > Cupressaceae > Sequoiadendron > Sequoiadendron giganteum. The sequence goes on from CM021106.1 coordinate 394,881,198, forward strand.
TTTATTTTGATATGAATGTTTTTAACATGATAATATATTAAAAATTGAATTATTTTTTATTATTATCATAAAATATATTGAAATTTTTTATTTTTTTTACTATCATAAATCAAATTCTCTAAAGTTAATGCGATTAATTTGTTATTATCATAAATCAAATTATTCTTTTCAAAAAAAAATCCAAAGTTTTGGAAATATATATTAAAAAACATTAATGCGATTAATTTTCCGTCTCGGTGAATTACTGGCGGTGAATTCATCATGGCCGTGAATTTTCCCACGATGAATTTTTCATGGCGGTGAATTTTCCCATAGTGAACTGCTTTCGGTGAATTTTCCATCGGTGAATTGCTGGCGATGAATTTTCCTAGAGCCCTAAATAAAATGTCTAGGCTAATAAGAGGACGAGTCATTTGATGAAAAAGGATAAATCAATGAATATCATTATCAATCATACAAGTAGCATGTACATCATTTGGAATTAGAAAATGGATAGAAATATTGGTTGCATCCTTGTTATATTATTAATTAATTGTTATTCATTTCTAAAAGAAACAAAAGCAACAATAGCATTTGTATTAGTTAAGAATTTGACAATCAATCATTGTTTATTAATATATTAGAAAAGAGACAAAAATGATAGTTGTATTTATATCAGTTATTTATTGATCATTAGTTAGTCATTTATTTCATTGGGAGAAACACAAAAAATATGGGATAAGTTTTAATTCATTGCATTTGATAGTTCATTTTAGCATTTATTATAAATTGTAATAATTTATTTATTAACTTCAAACTATTCCAAAAAATGAAAATGAAAATGTGTAATCTTTAGGTCCTTGTGTTTTTGAGCTACAAGTTCTAAACGTACAAAACAAACACATGTCACTTACAACAATTGAAAAACACACTATTAAAAGCAACAAAGTGCAAATGAGTTCACACTAAACATTTAAACCAACACGCATAGGGAATACTCTCTCATACACCACCTCTCTCTCTCTCTCTCTCTCTCTCTCTCTCTCTCTCTCTCTCTCTCTCTCAATGTATCAATCTCATATGTACACGAATCAGAGAGGATTAGGTAAAATCCACATTAAGTAAGATTAGATAAAATTAACCAGCATCAAATTAGTTAACCAAGAACAAGCCCAAATCCTACAATAAATCCAAGAAGAAAATAAAATACACTAGATTCCAAAGGTAGCACTTCTTGAGAGGTTATTTGTGATAGTGGGACCATCATCTCAACACTTTCCTCAATAAAACCCAACAAAAACTCAACACAATACAATCAAACAACACAAATATCCATACAAGGATCATTCAACACCCCCATTTTCCATCAAATACACATTCCTCATGAAGAGAGTGACCAAATAAACACCATTTCCTCTATAAACAAATATGGTCACCACATATAGGACACTCCTTCATAATAATGAGAGTGGTCTCAATGGTCCTCTAGACACTTTCTTATTTCATTGGCTTTTTGAATGTGAGTGGGAGTGATATATCCAAATATAGGTGCCACATGAGCAATGCATGTGTCTCCCCACTTTTGACTCAAATAGTAATGGAGGGTGGATTTGGGGTAATTATTTTATCCCAACTTGGCCTTTATAGTTATTTTATTTTAGTCTAGCCCCCATAAACATTTTATCTTCATAGTTTAATACACTTAATCATTTTATCTTTTAATTTAGTAGTTATAGTTGTTTCATATTTTAATATGGCCCTCATATCCATTTATTTTAGTTTGGCCCATGTTGCATACATTTTATTTTAGCCCCAATTACCTTTTATTTTTTCCCCTAGTTATCAATTTGAGTTTCCCCCTATTTCCTTTTACCTTGATGACACTATTTTAGTCCCCTTGGACCTATTGATAGTTTTTACAAGTACCTTATTATGTTTGTAGTTGTCATAGAGAGTTATGGTGCATACGAGTATATTGGAGACTTTGGGCTGCAAGATACACCATTCTTTATCTTTACGAATCATCATTAAAGGCAACAAAAGTCTTTGTGCTTTTGTAGGTTTTCAAGCTACTGACATTCACTAGTATCACTTTGATTACTCTTTCATTTAATTGAGCTAGATAATGTTATTATTGCTTAATATTACTTAGAAGTGAATTACATGTAATCGTCACGAGATATTATTGTAATTTGTGAAAAAGGAAAAAATCTATTTTGAAACAAGAGAATAGGATGATGAAAACACCCATGGTTAATTATAGTGTATATAACCATAGTTAGTTATTACTTGTTTTAGTAAGAAATAAGAAGGGAGCCTCCCCTTGCTAAGAGGAGAGATTTAATCTCATTGTAACTATGGTTGAAATCACCACTTTGTAATTAGTTAGTTGATTACAAAATATTCACCCAACACCTTTTTTGTCATATTATGCCAACAATGCCCCCAATGCCATGACGGTAGCTGATATATAAAGAAGGAGTGATTTATCTAGATTAGGTGGCATGAGAACATGTGGTAAGACAAGATAGTCCTTAAGTTGATGAAAATCTTGTTGACAATTTTTGTCCCACTTGAAGTTGACATTTTTGTGCATGAGGTGTGAAAATGGCTGACACATATTAGTGAGTTGGGTTATAAATCACCTAATGGCTTGAAGCTTCCCTTGAAAGCTACATAAATTCTTAATATTTCTTGGTGGAGGCATGTCTAGTATTGGTTTAACCTTAGCTAGATTGACTTCTATGCCTCTTTGGGATACGATGAACCCCAGGAGTATTTTAGATATATGACACCGAATACACATTTCTTGGGATTCAATCGTAACTAGTACTTTTCATATTAGTCAAAAAATTTCTCAAGCACTTACACATATTCGGCTCTTATTTTTTATTTTCCCAAAAGTTCGTCTACGTAAACTTCGATTATGTCATATAGCATATCATGAAATATTACAATCATGGCTCTATAGTATGTAGATCCCCTACATTCTTGAGACCAAATGACATTACCTAATAACAAAATGTTCCCCATGGGTGATAAAGGTTGTTTTATGTTGATATTCATTTTCTATCCTTATTTGAGTGACTTGAAAAACTATCCATGAATTACAACATATCATGTCTCGCTGTTAAATCTACAATGATATCAAATTAGGGAGTGGGAAATGATCCATTGGGCATGCCTTATTGAGATCTTGAAAGTTAGTGCATATCTTGATGCCCCTAGTAGGTTTAGAGACTAGCACTACATTAGAGATCCATTCAAGATAATCAATCAGTCAGATGTGTCCAACCTCTAGGAGCTTCTATAACACTACTTTAACTAAGAGAGCAATTTGTAGATGCATTTTTCTTAAATTTTTCTTTACTAATTTTGCATCAGGATATACCACCAAATGATGAACTACAAAATATGGATCAAGTCCTAGCATGTCTACATAAGTCCAAACAAAAAAATTGGACCTTTGTTTGAGGAAAACTGATAGACTTTGATTCACATCTTCTTTTAAGGTTGCAGCCATGAAAGCGATCTTTGGTTCTTCTATCCCTAGGTTGTGATGGACCTGGTTAATAGCTAGTTTTCTTCCATTTAGTTAATATCTTTTAACATTTTAAGTTTCTTATTTCATAGACATTCTTGAAACATATATATATATATATCTTTTATGCAACCTAAATCAGACTTTGATATGTGGAAATATCATTACATGATATGATGATATTTACATGGATAAATGTGTGAATGTGTATGAAATTCAATATGATTTTGTGTTTAATTCATGGTTGTTAATGGTGTGTATGCTTTAGATGAAAATAATCTCTTGAAGATGGAATAATTGTAACCCACAACAATTGAAGAGCTCAGCTTGCAACCAAAGGGATTCCATACAGATTGTAGGGGAGAGTCTAGCACGCTGAGAATGTGATAGTTACAAGAAATGATCTAGAAGCAATCATTAAAGTGGTCAATCATGAGTCACCAGATCATCCAATAAGACGACAAGAGGAATGAGAATTTTGTATTGATAAGGAAGCCAACGTGACTGTTTTCACAGACCATGTCTTTGTCAAACCGTTAGGGTAGAGTTTCAATTCTATTTGTCTTCTTCTATCTTTTTCAATTATGATTTCAATTGCAAAGACTAGTCCTCTCCCTATTTTGAAGGAGAGTGGACATCTACATTTAGTTTTCTATATTTAGGCCTTGTGCAAATAAAACTCCTCTCGAGCCTATATATTTAGATTCGTGGTTGAGGAGCAAATATAGTTAGAGGATATATGTTTGATAGTTCCAATTTTGTTTCACACAAAATACTTCATTGTTAGTTTTTTGTTATTTAGTTGTAATGGATATGCACTCATGAATGAGATATTTATGAAGATTCTTGTCATGTTGTGAGTTCAGTTATATGCAATAAAGATAATTCTAGTTTACTATTATGATTAGTTGATTCAAGTAGCACATATTTGATTTCTCCTATGGGTACAACAAATCGAGAAAGGGCCACTCAAGGTATTGTTCACCCACCTTAATTTTTGTTATTAGATTAGAAGATTACATTGTTGGATTCATTTTTAAGTAGATTCTCAATCGCATGCACATGAATGATATCTTGTATCATGAATTATGCTTTGTAATGTGTCTTTGAGTCATTATCTAGAGATTTCAAGTAGTTAGAAGTAAGATTCAATAGTGTTAGTAGATTACAAAGTTCAAGATTAGCAGTTAACAGTTAAAATATTAAGTTGAAGGTACCCATAGCATTAGTAGCATATTAAGTTATTTCCCATGTTCTGCAAGTTAATACTTTATTTACTTTCCCAACCTTTACTATTTTCCTGTACATGTCTAAGCCACCTATACTCACTGATATAGGTCATGTAGAGAACTTGAATGCACATAAAGTGCTAGCATCATCAAAAACTTATAAAGCCCTAGTTGATAATTAAATGTAGTCCTTAAGAGGGTTTAGTGAACTATTCAATTAGGAAATCCTCCTCTAAATTGTGTGTCTAGCACCAAGTTGACTAAGCATTAGAAAGGCCTTACATTTTGTCACTATTGTCAAGGATGGTGCTAAATTTAGGATTCTCTTATGTAATTTCAAGCTTCCATATTTTTAATTTCTTGATTTTAGCATTAGAATAAAGGTTTTAATCCATCAACACAAAAATATTTTACTAACAATGTGCAAGAGCATATGATCCAAAGAGTTACATCTATTGTATGCGAAAGTGGCAAGATGCTCTGGGAAGATTTCTCCCCTCAACACATGAAGCTTTAGAGGATACTGGTGATCAAAGTGAACAGAATGAGGGTATTCCTAAAGAAAAATCTCCCTAACACCAATATCCACATCGGACATACAGGAGACTTCCCACACACAAATTATCACCATGGGTGATGTTGTGGTGGAAGACCCACCAAAGCATGTAACTTTTGAGTTCCTCATTTCCAACCAGGAGAGAGAAACTACCCTGAATATCATACCACCTTTTGGGTGATCCCATAATATTGGTTTACAATTTTTGGCCAAACTGGACACTTAAATATTTTTTTCTAACTAAATCTTCACTTTTGGGCACCTATAGCGGCTAAACCGTGAGGAATTTGAAGATGATGCAAACTAGTGATTTCTAACATTTTTTCTGTAGATTCCAAATATATTTGTTTCAAAAAAAATAGAATGAGATTGCACTTCTTTTTCCATATCCTTTGAAAACTAGTTTTTTTTAGTAAACAACATTTTTAAGGAGTGGCGCTCACCATATACAATAACTTTTTTTCCATGAAGGATAAAATTCTATCTTTTTTTAATTTAGATTTGTAACTATGATATCTAGTGCTTCTAATTGGTCTCATAGTGTTTTATTGAATACTTTTTCCTTAATCAAGTTTTGAATTCAAACCAATTACAACTTAGACATAGGTGGACCGTATACAATGTAATTTTTTTTGTATGTATCGAAATTCAATTTATTTATTTTTATTGGATCAAGGACTTCAATATCTGGTGCACTCATATTTTTCAAAAAAAATGATAATCTTCTATTTTTCCACATGTGCATAATAGAGAGCTTGATTTTCGGTGAAAAAACTATATTTAATCAAACTAAAAAAAATGCATAATAAAACCAAAATATATTAAAATTATATTTGTTAGATAGCTCATTCTAAGGACTACCATCATCCAGTTGGGTCTATGAATTCTCCTCCATTTTCATCCTCAATCCGAGCTTCGAAGTGCAAAATTCTGGACTTTTTTGGTGCCTAAGGGGGAGAAGGGGGGAAAAGCGGGGTTCGAGCAAACCCCCTTTCCTTTAGCATTGTCTTTTCTTTATTTGAATAAGAAATGAGGGGCCCGAATTTAATGGATTCACTCGAACACTGGGTTCGAGATCGAACCAAATAGTTCATACGAACCCCAAAAAGTAATTTTTTTTGCATGGGGTCATTTTTTGTAACTTTTCCTTCCTCACTCGAATTGTAAACCACTTTTGTGGGTTTACCCTTCAGCATTACCTGTCTTCTATGGGTTGGTCACAAAGGATCCAAGTACCTTCCTTTTTGAGTTTGATGTGTTAGGTAGAAGTTATGATTATACTACAAATGCACATAGGCTCAAACTATTTCTAGCAACATTGAAGGATGCTACTCTGAGATGGTTTATGGGTTTAGGAAGAGATGTTCCAAATTAGAATTCCATGAAGACAAAGTTCTTGGAAAAGTACCAAGATTATTGTAGAGTCATAGATAGAAAGAGGGATGACATCTTTAGGATGTCACAAAAGGAAGAGGAATATTTGGAAAACTATATGGAAAGGTTTCAATTTTTCCTTAATAAATCCCACCACAACAAACTCTTTAATGAGTCTTTAAAATTGATATTCTTGAGAAGGATTAATGAGGATTGCATGGATACACATAACCTCATTCAGATAGGAGATGTTTCTCAGACACCATTTGAGGAAATCTACAAATCATGCAGGAACTACTCAAGGTCTTTCACTAAGAAGGTTAGAGGAAACAAAATATCTTCCATCAGCAAACCATCCAATAGAGTCTCTAGAGTTGAATTGAGTAATCTTCTATCAAATATGAAAGAGGATATTATCAGCCATCTTGCTACACAATTAGACACCCTCCATATCAAAAATAAGCAAGAAGAGGCAGAAGAAAATCTTACAGATTACTTCCCACATTGTAGATAGAGAAGGACTAACTACAAATGCAAGAAGGTGGCAAGTATCTCTAAAGATAAGAAAGGGAAATCATACTTTCATACATTGGCAGGTGAAGATGAACAAGTATTCTACATAGCTCAAAGGAAACCATGGAAACCAAGACAAGGTATGCCTCAAGATCCTTTAAATTACATCATATCATTTCCTAGTAACAATGCAAATCTTCCTAGTTGGAACCCTCAGTCTTGGGCCAATATGCAAAACCAACAATGTTTGATGCCTCAAACCAATTGGAATCAACAAAAGCAAAACATGTGGCCATCAAAAAAAAATTGAGGATCTAACTATAATTCCTAATGGCCACCCTAATAAAAACAATGGCAACCTCACTAGCAAAGAGGTCAACAATAGAAAAAACAAAACATGAAATATCAGCAACCACAATAGCAAGCCATTATACCAAACCCAACAAATTCAACACCACATCCACCTAGAGCACCTCAACTTCTATCCCAACCTACACCTAACCCCAATAACAAGCTTGTTCAATAGGCTTATGCTAATGAAGTTATTTAATATCCTACTTATGGGGTAGAGGTGAGTGATCTCCACCTCATATTAGGGAAAATGTTGGTTGGGCCTTCATCTCCTCAGATCACTGAATTGGTTGATGAAGAACCCCAAGCAAAGACCTTGGACAACCAACCTAAGGAGCTTGAGTCAAATCAGGTTAACCAAACCAATCAAATTCCAAAGCTTCCATTGCCTAAAAGATTAGCAATTCAGAAGCCTCAAAGACAAGTTGAAACTGACCTATTGGGACAAATTAAGTGTATTTGCATCAAGATACCCCTTATCCAATCCATTAAGGAGTTCCCTGTCTATACTAAAATAGTGAAAGAACTATGTCTTAAAAATCCAAGCAGGAAGCAAAAAGACCCTCAGACTGTACATGTCCTAGGACAACTTGCAAACATTATGTTGGGAAACATAACTATCCCCAAGTATGCAAACCCTAGGAGTCTTGTAGTGGATTTAAAGATAAATTTCACTCTCATTAAGAACACCTTAATTGACTTGAGAGAAGCTATTAATGTAATGACCAAAGAGGCCATGAAGTTGTTAGAGCTAATAGAACTCAAACCTACACCTATTGTTCTACATCTGGAAAATAGGTCCATAGTTAAACCTAAGGGTATCATTGAAAACTTGGTAGTAACACTAGATTCTTGGGAGTACCCTACTAACTTCATGGTATTTCATCCTAAATATAATCTTGTAGGATACCCTCTCATATTAGGAAGACCTTGGTTAGCAACAAGAAATGCCTTTATAGGTTGCAGGTATGGAAATATGATTATCTCTAATGGAAATGTGACTAAGAAATTGGTCTTTTATCCACCAGCCTAGCCACATGCATACCTAGAACAAATCATTTGGTCTACCCTAGATGAGGAGGATCAGTACTCCTTGCAAACCCCGATGACTATTGAACGTAATCCTTTATTATAAAACCAAGATGAATATGACTTGATAGTAAACATCATGCAAAATAACTATGGTAGGGACCCGCAACATCAAGACTATCTAACATGTATACATGATCCTCTACAAAATGTGCTCCTTGCCAGCTCATTTGATTCAATTTCCCAAATATTTCACACCTTGTTACCACACCAATGTGTTCCAAACATAGCAAAACTTGACATCTCATCAATTCAAATAGCATCTAAGACTTTAGAGATAGTGTCAAGTAAATCATTGAATGTTAATAATAAATTGAATAATATACAATAGACCTCACTAATGAACATGTTGAAAGCACACGCAACAGCCATTGCAAGGGACTATCATGACATGAAGGGGATAGACCTTGACTTGTGCATGCATAAGATTTATATCAATGGTGGTTTTAAGATCATAAGGTAATCCCAAAGGAGAATGAACCCTACAGTCTAAGAGAGTTAAATCAAAATTGTAAAAATTGCTTGATGTAGGCTTTACTTATCCTATCTTTGATATTCAATGGGTGTCACCTCTAGTAATCGTCCCAAATAAAGGAGGAAAGTGTAGATTACCAAGAATTGAATGTTGTAACTAGGAAGGACCACTTTCAACTTCCCTTCATTGACCAAGTATTTGATTCATTATCAGGAAAGAAGTACTTTTCCTTTCTGGATGGATTAAGTGGCTACAACCAAATTAAGATTTCCCCAGCAGACCAGGACAAGAAAAGTTTCACATGATCTTAGGGAACATATGCTTATTTTTCCTACTATTTGGATTGTGTAATGCAATAGCCACCTTCCAAAGAGTAGTATTAAGTATACTCTTAGACTTTACACATGATTCCATGGAGGTTCATATGGATGATTTCACAACTTATGGGAATACATATGATGAAGCACTTGGCAATCTAAAAAAGGTGCTAAAAAGGTGTCAAGAACATAACTTATCCCTGAGTCATGAAAAGTGTTTCGTGATCATGATAGAAGGGATTGTATTAGAAATTTTTGTGTCAAATGAAGGAATTCAAGTGGACCTCAACAAAAATGAATTGATCTCAACACTTCATGTGCCTCAAAGACAAAAAGATGTTAGAAGTTTCCTAGGAAATGTTAGGTATTAGACGAGATTCATTCAGGACTTTAGAAAAATTACAGCTTCGCTATTTATTTTATTGTCCAAAAGATGTAGAATTCGAGTGGACAACTTCTTGTCAACACTCCTTTGAAGTGCTCAAGGAAACATTGACCAAAACCCCTATCTTGAGAGGACCAAATTGGACCTTGGAAAAAGGAAGGTGTTGATCATAAAAGCTTACGCTTCTTTGAACAACCTTATGGGAAATTCAATGAATGGGGGACCTGTTGCGCTTCACTGAATAACCTCTAGGATTTTTAAAGAGGCAGGTTCTTCCTTTCTATTTGGGAAAAAGGGGAAGGAAATGGAAAATAAAACTATGGAAATGCACCGAAAGCTTTCACAACATTTCAAAACCCTAATGGATTCTCAATTCTGATAGAATGAGCACATAATTTCATAGACCCTTCATTTTTGAAAGGAGAACAAACAACTAAGGCTTATACAAGCATAGAGAAATCATTAAAATCCTTTCGCGGGAAGCACCCATTAAGGTTCAATATAAATTGGTATACCTGAAGTTGGATATAATGCTTCAAACCCTTACAGAAGTATTTTTTTCTAACAGCATAATATGAAATCTAACATGATTTTTAACAGGAAATGAAAGAGTATAAGAACATGATCCAATCCATTGTAGATCTGAGTTTGATACAAAGCATGAGTATATGCAAATAGAGAGTAAAATTTAAGATAAAGGCCGCCTAGGAAAAGTCGTATACATTCCTTCCTTCTATTACTTTGATTTAAGAAACAATACAAAATATACTAAGGTTGAATGACCATTTTTGGACACTTATCTTGAAAATTGATTACAAAAGAACTAATACAGGATAGCAAAAACTTATGTAATAAATTTCCACACTAATGAGAGGCTCGAAAGTTCCCTTTTATAGGACAAGGGAAGTGAACAAGCATAAAGCACTCTCCACCACCCTAAACAAAATCCCTAACAGGTGGCAATAAAATGTTTCCCTAATATCCTGACAAAAATCAAATTTTATCATGAAGATCCTGAGCAATAAAACTTGAGTTGCTTTGCTTGGTAACTATGTAACAACTTTCTAAGATAGAAACCTATGAGATGAAAAAAAATATTCCCTATTAGAGGAAAAATGTGGCATCATGAGACTCAGACTGATAAAATATGATATGATCATCTACAAGCATCGACAAGAAATATAGAGTGGATATTGGCATCTGCAATTGCTTGGAAAAGGCCAAAAAAATTACACCTGGAAGTGCACCTTGAATATGTCATTCCTAACACTGTAGGTTCTTTCCCAACAAAACTTAGGATACGCGATGCAACAGTGGGCGTTTCTTTAAAACTTCCTTGAGTCGCTTGGTAAAAACCTTGCAGAGCAGCCACGTGTATCATTCCACGCCCAAAAGTGATATGATATTAAAAATTTGCACAACCACTACGTGGCACATTTGTGTGCTTTTGACAAAAATAAAATTTGTGGCCTCCAAAAAATTGTTCCATCATGACACGTGGTTGAGGCTGACAGTGAAGAATTAAAGATGGAAAAAAAAAGAAAACCTAAGAAGCTGAATAGTTAGCGATAACAAATTAAAATGCTTAGAGTGAAAGAAAGCTCTACAAAAGGAAATAAAGAGTATGCCATATATTATATTAGCAAAAAATTACAAGGGGTGGAACACAATTATACAATGATAGAGGAGATGTTGGTAGTAGTATATGCAATAAACAAATTCAAGCATTATATTATAGGATATATAGTGTTCATAGATACTGACCATACATCAATAAGGTATTTAATGAACAAACCAGTGGTTGGTGGTAGGCTTGTCAAGTGGTTATTGTTACTTCAAGGATTTGGTATTACCATTGTGGATAAGCCAAGTAAATAAAATGTAGTGGTAGATTTTCTATCCAAAATACCAACCAAATCAAAATAAGATGTTGATGATTTTTCCCAAATGAGTATTTATTTGATCTATCTCTACATACAGCTTGGTATGCAAATATTTCCAACTATATTGTAGCAAGACAGACACCACCCCATTTCTTACTAAGAGAAAAGATGAAATTGGTTCATAAATTTTTTTATTACTCTTGGATAGGGGCATGTGCAGGATCGTCATGGAAAAAATAGGCCCTTAAGTGGCAATAAAATTTAGAAAAATCAAAGTTAGGCAACTTGACGTACAAATTTGAATAAGTTAACTATATTATTTCAAAATTATGTAAGAATAGAATCTATTGCAAATTGAATGTAGTTTCTAAAATACTAGGTTTATTTTTATTTTAAAAAAATCTATTTGGTGAAAATTTGAAATTTCAATGCAATAGTACTTGAATTTCAGGGAAAAAATAAGAAGTAGGTGCCTATTTGACCACCCTAACCACAATAAAATGATAATATTTTTTATAATATTTTAGATATAAGTAGAAGAATCATGTCTTGATGTGATGCATATTGTTTTGTAATTTTTTTCCAAGTAAATAATTAATTATGATTTTTTTTATTACAACTTTTAAAAAATATAAAAAACTCGTACGTCTGACCACGTTAACTTGGTCAAAACTTCATGAAATTTTATTTTATTTTTTTAATCCTATAGTATGTGAAGCATAGAATGTGATGCATGTTTCAAATTCAAAAAATGTGATACCCTTTGAAATCTATAGATTCTTTTCAATCAGCCTATCAATCAAGAGTTTAGTCATAATTCAAATAGAAAATGAATAATAATTATTTAATAAATTCAAAGTAAAGCATAATTTATATTGGTGGAAAGCTAAGTATCTCCTCTAAAAACCCTTTTTGTTTCATCATTTTTGGGTAAAAAAAAGTCGTCAGCCACATGGGCCATCATATCACTTACATATCGCCACTTTTTGGCCCATCATGATCCTGCACATACCCATAGATGGATAATTATTCTACAAAATCCCAAACAAAATAATGAGGAGGTGTATTAGAGAAGATTAAGTATATGATATCCTCAAATCATGCCATGATGAACCCTATATGGAACACTTTACAGCAAAGAGGACAGCTCTTAAGATTCTCAACACTAACTATTATTGGACAACTCTTCATAAATATGCAATAAAGTACACTAGGGTTGTGATAGGTGTCAAAGAATGGGAAGGCCAACAAAAATAGATGAAATACCATTAAATAAATAGTTAGCAATAGCACCATTTGACAAATGGGGATTAGATTTATTAGCCCCATATCACCAACATCAAACAACAAAGAGTACATACTTGTATGCATAGATTACCTTACAAAGTGGGTGGAGGTTAAGGCTCTAAAATTTGTAAGAGATGGTAATATGGAAAAGTTTCTCTATGAGGAAATATTCATAAGATATGGAGTTCCAAGAAAGATTGTCACAAACCAAGGACCCTAGTTTACATCAAAGTTAATCACAAAGTTGGTTCAAGAGTATGAGATCAGGCATAAGAAGTCAACACATTACCACCCTCAAGCTAATAGACAGGTTGAAGTCACAAACAAGGAAATTGAAAACATTCTAACAAAGATAGTGCAAATTCATAGGAAGGATTGGGCAGCTAGGTTGCTTGAGGTAGTTTGGGCCTATAGGAAAACTTGGAAGACCACAACTAGATTTATACCATATCAATTGGTGTATGGGAAGAAAGCAATACTTCTTATTGAATTTGAATACAAAATATTGAGGAAAATAGTTACATTGGGCATGGACTTGTCCACAAATCAGAAGGAGAGATTACACAACCTATATGCACTTGATGAAATCAGAATGAAAGCCATACACCACACTAAATTTATCCAGAATCAAATAATCTATTGGAATGATCAGTTTATAAAGACAAAGGAATTCAGTGCAAGTGATTGGGCTCTCCTTTATGACTCCAGATACAAAGACTACAAAGGGAAATTACAAATTAGATGGCTTGGTCCATATGAGATAAAACAATTGTTTCCAGTGGAGCAGTACAACTGTATACAATTGATGACATAAAATTCTCATCACTAGTTAATATACATATTGAAGCTTTATAAAAGTCCATTATAGAAGGATTACTTCCTTATTTCATTAATTCAGTAGTTTGAACCTACAATTGATAATTCAACAACAAAGACAAGTTCTACAAATGAATCGGTGGATGAGCTACAAAGCTTACCAATTGATATTTCATAGGTATAACTCCACCACCTCTTTCAAATGCACACAATGCACATGTGAAAAATGACAGAATTCATTTTCTAGAATGATCAAAGAAGCATCAAGGACCTGTAGCATCATTCCTGAAGGCGAAAAACTTTCAGAAGGGGCCTATTATTACAAGTACATGTAGCACTTGTTTGACATTCATTTCACATTACCACTCGCATTCACTACATATCTATCATTTCATAAAATATTTCTCCATACATGCAGCCACACACATTTCATTTCATCACATGTTGCTTCTTATATATCCATTCACATGTAGAATTTCCACCACCTTTCTCAATTACCACATACCATGCATTCATTTCACCTCACCTATTCCCTATACTTCATATACTTTTCATTCTGTCATTCACAATGCATCATGTACATGTTTTCATTCATTTCAAATTGCATATGTATGAAATTCATTGCAATTATGGCAAGTCATTTCGCATCCTACTACATGCATTCATCAATCACTTTACACGAGTAAAGTTTCACTTCAACATTATTCTACAAGTATGTACACATTAACTTATCATAATTTGCATAGATGATAATTAGTTTTTTGAATATTTATACATTAGTTTGTGCATGCATCATATCTTAATTGATATTCCACTACATTTCATTTAACCCTCTACCAAAACCATACCACTAAGTGAGGACAAGTTTAGTACCTTTAGTTGCGGGGAGGGGTATTCTTTATTTTCCTCATTTTAAAAAACCACAAACTCTATGCAACCTTTTTTCCATTTTATTTTCCTCCATCTTCAAACAATACAAGCTCAAAGGAGGGAAAAGGGTTAAAGGCACCTAAATTGAGAGGTTACAACATACAAATATAATGGAAGTGGTGTAGTTGGAATGACAAATAGGAAATTGAACTAAATAAAGAAGAATTAGGAATTATAGAACAATAACAATATCATGGGAGGTGATGTTATTCATAGGGAACTAGCAACACACACCCAATTGTTAGAAGATAGGTTGGTATTACCCATTTTTCAACATGCTAGTTGGTTGGATTATTTCTTGAAACTCGCAGAGTTCAATGAGGTCATGACATAAAATTTTGATACCACATTACAAAATGATGAAGCAATCATGTGAGGTTTAAGGGTAGATGCTTCAAATGACTCCATTTTTTAAGTATCAGGATTGTCATAGGAAGGAGAAGAGTTTCTAGTGAGAGAAAATGTTATTGCTTCCAGAAATGAATTCAAAAAGTTGGGAGAAAACCTGGACTCATCTTCTCAAGGCACTAAAAGATTATATTAACCCTAGGTTTTGGCTTCAATTGCTTCTTACATAGTCAAGTATTTATCATGTGATGGTAAACAATCCTCTTTGTATACAGATTATTTTAAACTGTTGAGTCATCTTCACCATGATAGGTATGTTAATGTCCCAAATTTCTTATATAATTTGTTGAAAATAAAAGTAACTGAGTATAAAAGAAAAAGGAGTAATTCAGCACTATCTCATTTTATCTTGGTCACATTACTGATCTCCACATATTTCTTAAGAAAGTTTCTTGAATTTTCAATATTAATAGTATCCTTGAAGAACCTGTTGTCCCAAAAATAGTAGAGGAACCTGGTGTATCAGAAAGGGAAGTGCCCTCTAACTCCCCTACTATGTCACCTACTCACAACATGGGAGAGCCAGAGGAGCAAGGCTTGTAGGATACTCAGCCTACATCCTATGTTGATCAACCCACAACAAAGGATAAGGAAGAAACCCCTGTTTCTATAAAAACACAAAGAGTTAAGAAAAGGAAAGGTGGAACTTCTTTTGCACCTTCAAAAGGGCAAAAGAAACCCACACAACCTAAAAGGTGATCAAAGTGCTTGAAGAGAAAGGAGGCATTAGAGGATCAGTTAAAAAGTAGGAAGAGGAGGATGTTGTGATAGTTGAGACAAACTTAGAATTGAATGGGAATTCCCCTGGAAATGTAAATACACTAGTTAAACAAACATGGTACTTTACAAGTACCTTTGAATCTAATTCAGAGGATGCATTTGTATCAAGGAAATTGAGAAGATCCCCAAAGAGCCCTAATTCAAAGGGTTGTAAATATACCCGCACGATGGGGGATGATGAACAGTTCTTTAAAAAGGATGAAGAATTATTTATAGAAGAAAGAAATATTGGTAAAGAGTTACAGAAAGCCCTAGAGAGAATAAAGCAATTAGAATAATTGGTAAGATCACACCAATAGCGGGACAGTGAAAGGGATGCAAAGCTCAAGGAATTAGAGGAAAATCTATATAAATTTGAGCATAAATCCAAATTGGATGTCCTTGCACAACTTGCTATGGTTGAGGTAGGAAATAAATAACTTGTGTCTCTAGAACCAATTCCTCGTGATAGAAACCTTGTTGGTCCTACCATAGTGTCTTTAGGTATGGAATTATGGAAAAGAACCCAAGATTTCTCTCAACTGAAGAAAGATTGGGAGAGAGAAAAAATTGAGCTAATATCTAACCATACTAGGGCACTTGAACAAAAAGAGATAGCAGTCCAAAGATTGAAAGTAAAAATTGGAGAGATAGCAGATAAATTTGATTTGTTGTTAAAATGCAGACCACCTCCAAGGGTGTATGCATTATTTTTATAGGAAAAACATATGTTTTTTTAGTTTAGTCAATTGATTAGTGATTTACCAATTTCCACGAATAAGAAATTTGTGTTTTAAATACTTCTTTGATTCTACACTTAATATGCAAGATCGGTTATGTGAGTTTTACATGCATAATTGTTTTCTCTCAGATGAAACAGAATGGAATCCAATGATGTTTTTGGGAGACCTACAAATTAGAGAATTGGCCTCTTACATAAAGAATGAAAAATAAAGGGGTGAGATCTTATAAGAATACAATGAGAAGTAAAAATACATTGCTTTGCAACTCATTAAGAATCAAAGGATCCCAATTCAGTTATAGAACAGTGGTCAAATCTCCTAGATTATAAAGGTGTAGGAAGAAATATAATGAGCATCAGAGAAAATGATTATATAAAGATAACGTAACTAGCTATAGAACCTATCCATCAATCCTTTAAGTTTGTACAGAAAATATGGGAAGAGAACCCCTGAATTGAAGAAAAAGGAACCACACTCCCTATATAATTTTGTAGCTATTATCAGAAGGTCTCACAGATACATAGATATTGCTAGGGACAATGGACTTAAATGGTTTTCACTTACCTTTCATCCATCCATTCTCCTTTATCCAATGCCACATTGGATAGGGATGAAGCATGTGGAAGAGGAAGAGTCAAAGACTCTCAGATTGGTAAATATTTCATGCTACCAAGGCTACTATCTGAGGCAAGAAAAGGGAGTTGATGTTGTAGCATATTTAAACGAAATAACTCTGCAATATAACCTTCATCCTTAAAATTTGCTTGAGGACAAGAAAATACTCTAGTTGGGGGGAATGATGATCCTGGTTAATAGTTAGTTTTATTTCATTTAGTTCATATCTTTTAACATTTCAAGCTACTTATTTCACATAAATTCTCAAAACTTATATATCTTTTATGCAACCTAAACCAAACTTTGATATGTAGAAATATAATTATGATCTGATGATGTTTACATGGATAAATGTGTGAATGTGCATGAAATTCAATATGATTATATGTTTAATTCATGGTTGTTAATGGTGTGTATACTTTGGATGAAACTAATCTCTTGTAGTCAAAATAATTGTAACCCACAACAACTGAAGAGTTTAGCCCATAGCCAAAGGGAATCCAAGCAGATTGCAGTGGAGAGTCTAGAACATTGAGAATGTGATATTTAAAAGAAATGATCAAAGTGATCATTAAAGTGGTCAATCGTGAGTCACCAGATCATCCAATAAGATGACAGGAGAAAGAAGAAGTGTGCATTGATAATAAAGCCAATGTAACAGTTTTCACAGAGCACATCTTTGTCAAATCGTCAAGGAAAATTTTTAATTCTATTTGTCTTCTTTTGTATTTTTTAATTATAATTTCAGTTGCAAAGACTAGTCCTCTCCTTATTTTGAAAGAGAGTGGACATATGAATTTAGTTTTTTATTTTTAGTCCTTATGCAAACAAAACTCCTCTCGAGCCTCTAAATTTGGATCGATGGTTGAGGAGTAGATCTAGTTAGAGGATATATGTTTGATAGTCCTAGTTTTGTTTCATAGACAATACTTTATTGTTAGTTTTTGTTATTCATTTGTAATGGATATGCACTCATGAATGAGAGATTTGTGAGTATTCTTGTCATGTTGTGAGAGTTCAATTATATGCAATAAAGATATTTCCAGTCTACTATTATGATTATTTGATTCAAGTGACACATATTTGATTTCTCCTATGGGTAAAAAAACTCAAGCAAGGGCCACTCAAGGTATTGTTCACCCACCTTAATTTATGTTATTAGATTTGAAAGCTACATTATTGCATTCATTTCAAGTAGATTCTCAATTACATTCACATGAATGATATCTTATAGCATGGGTTATGCTCTATAATTTGTCTTTGAGTCATTCTCTAGAGAGGTCAAGTAGCTAGAAGTAAGAGCTAATAGTGTTAGTAGATTGCAGAGTTTAGGTTTAACAATTGGGTAAAAGTACAAAGTTGTGTCACACTTTTGGCCAACTTATCAACACAAGTGAATTTAAGTATTTCTAACTAAGAATCAATTTTGGTCAAACATATGATCTTGTAAGATTCATTCTAGCTAACTTAGATATGTCCAAAACTTTTCCAACTAAAATTGTTGGCTAAATGCATATAGAGCACCACTTTGAGGCTAATTTACCAAAAAAAATAGATTTATTTAAAAAAATTGATGTTTCAACAACTTCTACTCATGTAAATAACATGTTTTCTAAATATTAAAATACTCTTTTATAGATCCATAAGTGTAGTTTTTAAATATATATAATTTAATTATTATTTTGTAATGGCACAAAATTGCACACCTTGTAATTTCACATGCATTCTTGCATTCGCTTTAGTGTCCACTCCCTTAGCATCTTCTGTAGGCTCATTTTAGCCCTTGTATCAGCCTTTTTCCCTCTCAAGATGCTCCAACACCCCTTTTTCAACAGCTACCCTTGCGTGTCAACTTTACATCAAACTTTGTACCTTTCCCGAGATGTTTGCGCATTGTGCTAGCATCCTCCAATGTTTCAAAGTTCAAACGACCATTTTCGTGCTTGCTTGCCACTTGTCACCTCCTTTGGTCGGTGGTAACGGCTCGAGATGCCCTGAAACGGCTCGAGAAGCTTCTTTTCCTTCATTAAATTCTATTCTTTCAATCCATTTGCTTCCTCTAAGTTTTTCCAAGTTCTTTTAGCTTCACTCTAGCTTCTTTCCAACCTTCCACTTTCTAGCTTTTTCTTGCACAACTCCATATAGCATGCTACTACAAAACCTTCAAGTTCTCTTGGAAACACTCTTTGAATCCCTTGGCTCTTGCATGTGAAACCTCCCTTGCCTTGTGCTTGTGAGCATCTTGGGATTTTACACATCCTCTATCTATTGCATCTACATATCATGATACGAGTTCTCCTCCTTGAGCGGAGATTGCTTTTATCACCTCTTTTGTGATACGGGCTCTCCTCCTCGAGTGGGTTTTTCTTTTATCACTCTTACTTTGTGGTGCGGGTTCTACTTCGAAGTGGGTTTTTCTTTCACCACGCGCTCTTTCCATTTTGGTTCATCTCTTTCTTTCTATTTGGTTCTCCGTGGAGGTGGGAACACCAAAATGAGGGTTTGACTAAGGCAAACCCCTATATAGCCCCAAAAATTTATCTAGATATCATGCATGCAAGTATTGAATACATTCATGTGTTGGAGGCTTCATCACTTGTGCGGTTGTAAGTATTTCCTTTCTACTACTTCTTCTCTTTATCTTTATCACTTGTACTTCTTTACTTCAGTTTTGTTGTACTCTGCTACTTTCCCACATTCTGGTAGTTCTTAGTAATCAGACTGCCAGTCGTCACTTAGCTATTTTATGGGACATTCTCGCTTTCTAGTCCATATGAGATGCCAACGTGCCTCTGAGATGCCAGCGCGTCATGTTGTCATTTGTATTCCATGCTATCGTCCTTTGGCCGAGAGCTTATTGGTTTGTCCAGAGAATCTTTGACCTGCTCTTCCTAATTCTAAAACTCTCATCGTTGTTCCTTGAGGTAGTTTAGGGAAGTTCGCCTCGTGAGGCTCTCTAAGTGAATAGAACTCATGAGTAGTGAATCCCCCTTCTCTACATTTTGGTGAACCTGACGTGAAGAGAAAATCTTCTAAAAAACTAGGAAATTATTTACCCCTACTTGGTGGGGTTATAACTTTTGACTCGGTGCTCAGAATTCAGAACCATTTGCACCATTGGAAGGGTCTTCTAAAGGACTAGTTCAGTCCCTAAAATATTGTGCCTTTAGCAATTAAATTTTAATGACCGACGCAAGTTTCGACCTCAAACTCCACTCCGAAGACCTTTGAAAATGCAAATTACTAGAACATAGAAAATATCGAAAAAGTCATAATGAATTTAATATCTTCTTTTATTAGTTCAGTATCTAATTTTTTCCAAAATATTAATGATTTTCCATTTCATGCATGTGACGGTGACTTGGCTTTACCCATGTCACTTGATATCTTTGATCCTTCTCACGAAAGTCCTTTGGCTTCGGAGGATATCTTGTTGCAAGAAGATGAAATCATTGGTACCTTTCTTAACATTACTTTACCTTCTCTTCATTCCAATGCACCCTCTTCTAGAGATGATGCATTTGTGAATGATGAATCTCCTACTCATTCCAGCGAACTCTCTTCTAGGGACATTGTATTTATGAATGATGAATTTCTTATCTATCCTAATGTACTCTCTTCTAGAGACGTTGCATTTGTGAAGGATGAATTTCATCTTTGTTCTGATGCACTCTCTTCCAGAGATGATTCATTAGTGCATGATGAATTTCCTTCCACATTTGATCTTGTTTGGATCGATGTTGAGAATATGTATCTGAATAATTGTTCCACTAGTTGTGATGATTATGTAAATGTAATCTATGTCTCTGCTACCCCTCAAAGGCCTAAGAGACCGGTCATTTACTTGACTTTAGGTAGTCCCTCTTCTAAGAGGGTTTGTTCTATTAATGGTGTTCCATTTGATGATGATTCTCCTAATCTTTGTATGGCTCCCTCTTATAGAGTTTTAGCCCATACTTATGAAAATAGAATGAATAAACAACCAAGCCTTCTTTAAGCTCCTAAACTTGTGACTAAAGTGCCTAGTGATTACAATCTTGTTGAGCAACTCTGAGTTACCCTGACTAAGATCTCACTATGGGACTTGCTTCATTCTTCTCTAGTTTATCAAAGTATGCTTTAATAGGCCTTGCAAAAGATCCTCTTGCCTTCTTCTGCTAGGCTGGTAGATGTTGATGCATTGATAGCTCATATTCATGCAGATTCATCGAATATTGTGTTCTATCCACAAGAACTTCTACCTCTGGAAGTACATAAGCAAGCAGATCCTCTAATGATTATAGTTAACATTAATAATATTGGCATTAGACATACTCTCGTTGACGTCGGTTCGTCACTCAACGTATGTAGCATTGATCTATTGCCTAATATTAAAATTGATTTATCTTCTATTAATGCTTCTTCTGTTGACATTTGTGGGTTTGATAATGTTGGGAGATGAGCTCTAGGTACAATAGTATTACCTTTGCAACTTGGACCCATTACTGTCCCTACCCTTGTATATGTTATGTCAGAAAAATTACCTTATAACCTTCTTCTTGGTAGACCGTGGATTCATGCTATGGGTGTAGTCTTGTCTACCTTACATAAATCTATTAATTTCATTTGTAACAATAAAGTAGTCACAATTAAGGCTGACCCTAATGCTATGCACTTATGTGAGATGGTAGCCATTGGTCAAGCTTTAGTTGTGCCTACTCTTATTCTTTTAGTGTCTTCCAATGTGTCAATGTTTACTCCAGTAGTACCCACTATAAAGGATACTCTTGAGATGAATTTCCCTGAGAAAGATCCTTCTAAAGCAATAAATCCCAATTCTACTTCTACTTCTCAAAGGAATGCATGTCTTGGTGATGATTGGGGTTCTTTAGACTTTACAAAATACTTCAATGGAGAATATAAAGTTAACCTGATCCACTCGGACCTTCTGATAACATCATTTGAACCCACTATTGAGGATGGTCATCCTTTTGCATCACAAGATAGTGTGAGCATAAATTGTAATGTTCTTCTTAGTGTTGATCCTCCTTCTAAGGAAGATGATTACACTTCTGCTAAAGAGGATAATGTTAGCAGTCATGTTAAGAAGGATGATGGTGATCCCATAGAGGAATGTGATCCCCATTGCTGGAACAATGCTCTCTATGAAGATCCTCCTCCTTTGTCTTCTATCTTTGTATCTTCTTCTTGTGAGTAGTCAAACTTTTCTTTGCAAGAGAAAGGGTTGCTTCCTACTCCTTTATCTAAGCAAGAGAAATTTTTTTGTGGCTTCTTAAAGCCTGCTTAATTATTCTTCCTCCTCCTACATGTAAGAAAACGCATAAAGAAAAGCATTCTTTATGTGCATACCATCAAGTACTTGGACATTCCACTAGTGAATATAAGGCCTTGAAAGATAAAATACAACACCTTCGTGATTCAGGTGCCATCACACATGATAGGTGATATCGAGGTCTACCTCTATCCCACATGTTCTAAATATCTTGCATGGTTCTCCTCCCTTGTATGTTGTGGGCAGTGATAACTATTCTGGAGATGTGTGTCCTTCTTAAGGACCCCCTCTCTTCCCTATGTCTTTCAAATGAAGCATCCCTTGAGTGGACCCCTTTCTATTTTGAAGGGTTCTCGAGGGATCCCTTTTGAAAAAATTTATCTCACATGAATTCTATGGCGTCTAGCTTGGGGGCAACACGACTAGACCTATTTCATATCTTTGTGTCTAGCTTGGGGGCAGCCTGACTAGACCTATCTTTTATGTGACTATCTTGCAACGCAGCTTGCAGCAGCTACAGGCTTCTCTAATTTATCTTGCTCTATAGGACCTATAACCTATAGATCTCCTTTACATCCTTATTTTGTGATATAGGTTTTCCTCCTCGAGCGGGGATTGCTTTTATCACCTATATTTTATGATACAGGTTTTCCTCCTCGAGCGGGGATTGCTTTTATCACCTATATTTTGTGATATGGGTTTTCCTCCTCAAACAGGGATTACTATTATCACCTATATTTTGTGATACAGGTTTTCCTCCTTGAGCGGGGATTGCTTTTATCACCTATATTTTATGATACGGGTTTTCCACCTTGAGCGAGGATTACTTTTATCAACTATATTTTGTGATATGGGTTTTCCTCCTCGAGCGGGGATTGCTTTTATCACCTACATTTTGTGATATGGGTTCTCCTCCTCGAGTGGGGATTTATTTTATCACCTCTTCTGTGATACGGGTTCTCCTCCTCGAGCGGGGATTGCTTTTATCACTCTTGCATTCATTTCATTTTTATCTCTCTCTTCTCAAATTGTGTATACCAGATCGAAGATCTGCATCTTCTTCATCCTGTGTATATGGTATTTCACCTTCCTCTCCCCATCTTAGAATTATTCTATGTGTTATTTTCTAATTTGGGGACGACACATAGTACTGAGACAAAATTTTACATCGAGGTCACTTTCACTTTGTTGACTCAAATCCTTTAGCTTTTTGTTCTAACATTGTTGTTTAGCGCAGGTTCTTCTTGTCTAATGCATTTGTTTTGCAAGTCTTCAACTTGAGGGCATGCTTATGTGGTTCGAAGAGTTATTTTCTTCCTCTACAGTATCCTTTTGGCATATGAGGTTATTTATGTTTAGTATAATTCCTTTAGCGTGTATATTAGTGTAGATTCATATGCCCGCTAAAGTGGGGGAAAAATGTAATGGCAAAAAATTACACCCCTTGCAATTTCACATACATTCTTGTGTTTGCTTTAGTTTCCAACCCCTTAGCATCTTATGTAGGCTCATTTTATCCCTTGCATCATCCTTTTTCCCTCTCAAGATGCTCCAACACCCCTTTTTCAACAGCTACCCTTGCGTGTTAGCTTTACATCAAACTTTTTACCTTTCTTGTTCGTGTCATTTTGTAGTGTGATGTGTCTAGACTTTATCATGTCGTCTGGATTTCTACACATCATGCTAGCATCCTACGATGTTTCAACATTCAAATGACCATTTTTTTGCATGCTTGCCACTTGTCACCTCCTTTGGTCGGTGGTAACGGCTCGAGATGCCTTGAAACAGCTCGGGAAGCTTATTTTCCTTCATTAAATGTTATTCTTTCAATCCATTTGCTTCCTCTAAGTTTTTCCAAGTTATTTTAGCTTCACTCTAGCTTCTTTCCAACCTTCCATTTTCTATCTTTTTCTTGCACAGCTCTATATAGCTTGCTACAGTAAAACCTTCAAGTTCTCTTGGAAACACTCTTTGAAGCCCTTGGCTCTTGCATGTGAAACCTCCCTTGCCTTGTGCTTGTGAGAATCTTGGGATTTCACACATCCTCTATCTATTGCATCTACATATCATAATATGGGTTATCCTCCTTTAGTGGGGATTGCTTTTCTCACCTCTTTTATGATACGTGCTCTCCTTTTCAGGCAAGGTTTGCTTTTATCACTCTTACTTTGTGGTATGGGTTCTACTTCGAAGCAGGTTTTTTTTTCACCATGCGCTCTTTCCATTTTGGTTCATCTCTCTCTTTCTATCTGGTTGTCCATGGAGGTGGCAACACCAAAATGGGGGTTTGACTGAGGCAAACCCCTATACAACCCCAACAATTTCTCTAGATATCATGCATGTAGGTATTGAAGATATTCACGTGCTGGAGGCTTCATCACTTGTGTGGTTGTAAGTATTTCCTTTCTACTTCTTCTTCTCTTTATCTTGATCACTTATACTTCTTTACTTCAGTTTTGTTGTACTTTGCTACTTTCCCACATTTTGGTAGTTCTTAGTAATCAGACTACCAGTCATCACTTAGCTAATTTTTGAGACATTCTCACTTTTTGGTTTGTACGAGACGCCAGCACGCCTCTAAAATGTCAGCATGTCGCACTATCATCTATATTTCGCGTTGTCATCCTTTGGTCGAGAGCTTGTCAGTTTGTCCAGAGAATCTCTGTGAATTGTTCTTCCTGATTCTAGAACTCTCACCGCTATTCCTTGAGGTAGTTTAGGGCAGTTCACCTTGTGAGGCTCTCTAAGTGAAGAGAACTTCTGAGTAGTGAATCCCCCTTCTCTACATATTTTTATTTTTATTTTTATTTTTACTAAAATTAGGTTATCAGCACAAAATATTAATTTGATTACCATGTCAAGGAAAAGTAATGTAAAACTTATTCAAAAAAATTGAAATAAAAATGATCCACTAGATAAAAGAATCTATATCAAGATGGTATAATATTTTTTCTATTTTAGATAAATAGATAATATGAATGTTGACATTGAATGGAAACAACTATGTTTTAATACATGCTCATTTTAATATTTATTTAAAAATATATATTTATCAAAATTTTAAAAAAAAAATCCATGCACTAAAGTTTCAAGTTATAAATACACACAAAAAAATTAAAGGAAAAAAATAAAATTTACTATATAAAGATTGGTGTCTCATGCAACTTCATTTTTCAACATTTTTTTCAGCAATTAAATTATAATGTCAATTTATAAAAAAAACTATATTTATTTTTATTTTTTTAAAATACAAGCATACAATATACTTTAAAATAAATATTTTATTAGTTTACATCATTTCAAAATTCAAAACATATATGTCACTTTTTAGTGATTCAAGTTTAAAAGTTGGATCACTATTGGTCGTTTCCTTTAAAAAGTGTGGCATAGTTTTGTATGTTTACCTAGTTAATAGTTACAGTGTTAAGCTAAAGGTACCTGTAGCATCAGTAGTAGATTGAGTTATTTCCCCTATTTTATAAGTTAATGCTTTATTTACTTTTCCAACCTTTATTGTTTCCATGTACATGTGTAAGCCACTTATACTCACTAATATAGATCGTGTAGAATTCGTGAATGCACATATAGTGCCAGTATCATCAAAAGCTTATGAAGTCATGGTTGATAATTAAATGAAGTCTTTGTAAGGGTTTAGTGAACTATTCAGTTAGAAACTCCTTTGAATTGTGTGTCTAGCACCAAGTTGATTGATCATTAGAAAGGCCTTATAGGTTTATTTCAGTAGTTTCTTCAACCAGTATTGTATATGTTTCTTGATGTTGAGGAATAGAATAAAGTGGATCTTCTAGTGCCTTGGGGAGGTTTTCACTAGAAGAGATGTCTTTTATTTTTACTTTTTCATGATCCAAAAGTTTCTCATCGAGATTTTCACTAAGGGATTGTTATTTTTTATTTTTTTATTTTTTCTTTGTATGAGTAAGGCACGTGATATGTTCCCTAAAACAAGAAATTTTGTGTAATTTAATTTCAAATTATCCCTTATGATCTCTTGGAGGTATATATTCTTGAATTCCCATAAGTTTGACAATTTCTTCATCATTCTGGAAGGAATCAAGAACAGGAAATCCTTGTTGATCCCAATCAATGAGTTCAGGATAAACGAGTGTAAGGTCAATGAGGTTTGATGGTGTAATGATATAGATGTGTACATCATTGAAAATTTAGGTGATGTGTTCAAAAGGTTCTTTGTTGGGCCCCTCCTAAGGGTTCTTAACATCAATAAAGGACGTACCTTCTTTATTGTGAGTACATTTAGGTTCTCTGGGTACCATCTCAGTTGATCCATACCCAAGTCCATAATGGCCCATGTGTTGCTTCAGTTGAATAGGTTCCATTATGCCTTGTTTATGAATTTCAAGTACTCTACCTTTATATCCCATATGTTTACATAAGTCATAACCTTTTGGATCTATTTGTAAATGAGGTAGTGGCTCATCTTTGTATTTATTGTAGTGTAGAAAAATGTATCCCTTTACATTTTCACACTTGGTCGGGCCCTTCCTACTAAAATTGGGCTTCTTTATGCCTTATTTGGTCCTATTTTGCATCCACAAGCCTTATTTAATGCATGTTTCTAGGGATAATCCCAACACATATCAAATAACCAATCATAATTTAGTGATTTTGAATCATGTGTCCTAGATTTAGTGATATAGGACTCATACATCACCTTGGGAATATGGGTCGAACCTAATTTTTTGGGGCCTAATCCTGAATTTGGAATTAAACTTAACATTTCTTGAAATTTGTGTCCCAAGCTTAGCCTATTCAGACTCATACGCCCCAACTAGCATATGAATCCCACTTAGCTTGGGGGGAATATGAGTCCCACTTAGCTTGGAACTATTTAAATTCAAATTCTTGGTGGGATTTTATTCTCCTAGTTCTAATGTCGGCTTGTAGTGTTGTAATTTTAATAAATTTGGCATAAACAAGTATAAATACGAGGTTATTTTACATATTTTCTCCTAGAAATTTTTATGAGCAATTGTAATATAAGCATTCAAGCATTCTAGCAATTCAAAAGTATTCAAGAGATAATTATCAAGCATTTGGATCATCCATTCAAGCTTCAAGCATCATGTCAAAGTCATCATGCATTATGTTTGTTTTTGAGCTAACATTTGTGATGTAGGTTCTTATGATTCAAGCAAGCATTTGAGTTAAGATTCATAACATACAAGAAAGATTCAAGATCTACATTCATGCTAACCATTTCATATAAGATTGTAGCCTCTTATTCAAGGGTTCGGTGAGTTGCAACATAGCTTATTTGTTCATTCATTGTTCCTTCATTCTATTTGATTTCATTTCAAGGTTTGATTACCTAAACGAGGCTTGACCAAGGCAAACCCCTATCTACTAACAAAACAATATTTTTCCCTCTTTGATGTGTGATTTGAAAATCTAGGTTTAATATCCATCGAAGAGTAAGATTGGACAAAAATTTCAAAGTTGCAAAGTTGTCAAAGTTGTCATCTTTCTTGCAAGATTATGGATTTAGTCACTTACAGGTTAGAATTCAAAGTTTTAGACTTGAAGATCGAAAGGGAGAGAAGCTACAAAAGACCACTAGAGGATATTAGAGTTTCAAATCAACCCTGATACTACCCGAGACTAAATCACCCCAACTAGCATATGAGTCCCAGTATAACAGTTTTTAAACTTTTTCTATAGATCATGGTTTACCAGTTGCAAATTCCAATTTCGGCTTGAAACCCTAAACTGGGGCTAAATCGCCCCAACTGGCATCTAAGTCCTAGTATGCTTCAAAATTCATAATTTCAAGATTACATACCTTGTTTCAAACATATTCAATTTTCCAGGTGCACCTTTGTTCATTCTCAGTTCACTATTCTGATTTTGAGTTTGATTTCCTAGGTTGCATAGCTAGATTTGTATATCATTTATATTTATTTATTTCTAAGCCTTTTCTTAGTGGTGAACCCCCTTTTGTCTTTAATCAAACCCAAGGAAACCATCCTAACCCCAATTCATTCCTCAATCAAGTAAATTGGTTGAGGTATCTTGGTTTCCTTTAATGAACTAGAGTGAAATAAGAGGTCCTAAAACCTTGTGTTCCATCTCTAAAAAAGGTGGAACCCCTTTTTCCTTGTGTTCATTTATATAACCATGAAGAAATGTCATCACTGATATATTATTTATCTAGGAGCCCCTATTTTTTGAATCTTTTGAAAGTTTCCTCAAGTTATACCTTTAATACATTGGGCTAACCATGGGATCCAGGTGAGAGTGGGATTTGTCCTACATAGAATAATTATGTATTCCATACTCTCTACATCCTTTTCAGTTATCTTAATCTTGATTTTGAGAGTGGGTTATGAGGTTGATACAAATTTTAATGTGGATGGTTTGATGTAGGATGAAGAAATGGATGGTACATCATTAATTGGATAATGGTGTGAGTGATTATAACTACCTTCCAAAAATTTGCAATATTAGAAAGGTTGTGGATCTGCTAGAATGGTGACTTCATTGCCATTATAGGAAAATTTTATGCATTGATGATAAGTGGATGGGATGGCTTGCATGGCATGAATCCATGGTCTACCAAGGAGAATATTATATGGGAGATCAAGGTCCAAGATTTGACATATGGTTTCCATGGCAGTCGGTCCTACTTGGATAGGTAATTTGATGGTACCCTTGGATTCTCTTTCAGCATCATCATAAGCTTTAATAGTTATTTTATTTTGGGGCTCAATGACATCTTCAAAATACCCCAACTGCCTTATTAATTTTAGAGTACATAAGTTGAGACCAAATCTACCATCTATTAGGACTCTTTTAAGGGTGTGTTTATGAATAATTTCTTCAATATGGAGTGCTTTATTATGATGTTTTTGGACATGTAATTAAAATATGTGTTTGTGAAGGAGAGTTGATGTGTGGAAGAGAGGTGCCCAACTATTGCTTGGAATTGGTTAATATTGATGTCACTAGGTACATGCAATTCTTGTAAAGCTTTATCTAAGATTTCTTTATAAATAGGAGAGCTACCAAGTAACTCCAAGATAGAAATTTGGGTTGGATTCTTACTAAGATGGTCCATGATGTTATATTTGGTGGATATAGAAGGAGATATGGAAGAGGATGCTCCTTGAATTTTCACTTGGACTCTTTGAGTGGAGATGAAAATTTTCTAATTTGATGGTGATGGTATCAACATGTTTGTGGCTTCTTCTATGCAGCCAATGATTGATTCATGAGATGGGGTTTGAATGGTGTTGGTGTAAGTATATGATATTGCATTATGAGACCTCGAAGGTTTTCCTTCATTATGTGATGGAAAGGGTTGTGTGTATATGCCTATTTATTCATTAGGAGAGTTATGAGATTGCCCTTCGATGGTTATCTCTCCTCTATCAATAAGATCTTGTGTATGAAATTTCAACTTCATGCATCTAGAGGTGTGATGACCTTTAACCCTATGATATTCATAATATTCATTATCTGTATACCATGCAGCTTAGGTTGATTTTTATCAAAGGTTTAGTCATTGGGAATTTTATGAGATTATCCTAGGAAATTTTATGGAATATTGCTTCAATTTGTTCTCCCAAAGGGGTATACTTTTGTTTTGGTTGATTATTTTGTCTTGGTTTGCCTTGGAGGATAGTGATAGTATTAGATACATTTTTTTGTTGAGGCATGTGTTGCACATTAGATGATGTGGGTTGGATGTTTTGCACATGTTTGGTATCAATTACACCATCATCCATAACATTTTCATTTTTAGACCAAAATATAGAATTTTCATCAGATCGATTGGTATTTTATTTTCGGTCTTTGTAAATTTTGATTAATCCCTTAGCAATTAATGCATTTTCAACTGATAAAAATTTGTCAATGATCTCATCAAAAGTGTTAACACATTGTAATTATGGGTGAACTTCTATTTTTGTATTTAGATTTTGGATAAAGATGTTCACCAATTATTTTTCAAGAATGTGCAAGGGAAATTGACTAGCTAGATGTCTCCAATGTTGAAGGAAAGTGGAAAATCCTTACCTGGGTTTTTGTTTAGTGTTAAACAAATTAAGCAATGTGACATCATGTTCAATGTTGTATGAAAAATGAGCCACAAATATTTCAACTAAATCTATGAAGGAAGCGATTGAACCATGGGGAAGGTGTGTGAACCACTCTAAGACTTGTCCCCAAAGCCTTCTAGGGAATAATCTCATAAGATACACATCACTATAGACCACCTCTTGGCAGGCTATGAATAATTCCTTAATGTGTTCGTGTGGATCACCCTTACCTTTATATTTATCGATTTTAGGTATCTCATAGTTCATAGGGAAGGGGATGGCTAATATGGACCTATCAAAGGGATAAGGGCATATATCCTCAAACCTATAAGTATTTTAGGTTGACCTACTTGAAGCCCTTGGATCATATTCTTCATATTTTGCAGTTCTTTGACAAGGTCAATGTTATTAGATGGGGTGAAATTTATGTGTTGATGATTTTGAGGTTGGCAACAGGGTGTTGAGATATGGTTTGTATCAAAATTATTTTAGGGTTGGGAGGTGTTAGAGATGTATTAATTAGTGTGTTGATATGTGGGTACATGGGATACCTATCAGTGGATGTAATTAACATTGGTTGATGTGATGGGGGGTTGGATGGATATGGTGGGATTTGTGGATGGATATTTGGTGTCAGTTGGAATGTTCAACCCTAGTTGAGAAGAAAATTTTGAGGATGTGAGATTAAATATGAAGGGGGGATGAGTGGGGTTAGGTTGGGATCCCCAAATTCTATTCAAGGGATGGATGGAGGATGGAGGAATATTAGAAGGATATTTCCTACTAATTTCCAATCTTTTTATCTTAGCTGAGAGCACAAGATTTATAAAACTCTTTGCATTGCAGCTGAGGTTTTCTTTGGTTTCGTAACTTCAACTACAACTACACCTAAACTATAATGCTTCTATCTCCTCAAGTAAATTTAGATCAATAGGATTTATAAGTAAACTAAGAATGGTTGGTTTTAACACAAGACTAGACAAACTCACTTCTAGAATGCAAATTGTATCAAGAAGACAAACATACAATATGCGATCAACCAGATTACATTGAACAAAGTGAACAAACATCAAATAACAAAGTTGCAGGCAAGGTGGGCACAACAATTTTCTATAGTAATAACGGTTAAGAAATAATGAGCAAAGGTTTCTCTTATTTACACACATATAAGGAGTAGGGAACCCTAAAATCTCCTAGAGTTAACAATCAGTTCTTGCCAATCAGCAAGATTTATTCTTGTGTCTAAACAAAGTAAACTAACAGTTAACTAGAAAGACTACATTAGTTAACTGATCTAAAACTAAAGAAGAACTCCAGTTGTACAATAAATGACTCCAATGTACTCACCATCTTTGCATTGATATTGGAAAGGGACTTGTGACATGAACGTTCTTACGAACTTGAGTGCACTTGCCACCTCCTCTCTATACTCAGTCAATTCTGCAAAGATTGCATTGTAAGCTTTTAACTTGTAGACAAGTTGTTCTTTCCAAGTGAAAATATTTTTCTCACTTTCCTCTACAGTGACTGAATCATATGCCATTCTCAAGTTTGAAATGTTGATCTCATCTTTGGGCCTCCTCTTCGCTATGCTCTACTTTGATTCCTAAATTTTTGAGTGAAGGTTGTGGGTGTTGTACCTCTACTGGTACAACTCTACAAGTATGAACCTACCCCTGGTGACGAACTACTCCACATAATCTCTCAAGTATTTCCCATAAATAACCAACTGACTCAATTAATTTTGTTCTGTAGATAATTCCAGCATCTATGGGAGAAATGCAGTGATGTGTGAAGTGTTGTGAAGAAGGTTGGAGATGTACTGTCGTAACTATTGATTTTTCAGCCTTGAGGGTTTCCTTTTCATCTCCGTCCTTGATCACTCTTTCATTCAAGCTAACTATTGCAACCTTAAAGATATTTACATCAGCTTGGCATGTACTTCTGGTTGGCTTTGACCAATGTGAAATCATCAGCCTCAACCTCATTGGCTTTCTTATCAATTGGAGGCATTGTAGTCTTGATAACAATCTTGTTGTTAGCTATTTTCTCCACGTGAACTTGCTTTTTGATCTTCTTATTAGATGTATATTGGTAGAAATCATCAAATTGTGCAAAGTCCATCTGGTAAGAAGGCTTTCTCCTCTTCCTACCTAGGAGGTTCTCAAGTCAAGATGAAGAGTCTCGACTAAATTCACTAGGAGGATTAGTTCTCGTTTCATCAACTCTTGATGAATGAGTTGGTGTAGAGATGTCATGAATTGATAAATTAGACTCCAAGAAAATGTGAATTGGAGATGGTTGGGGTAGTGACGGATGAATAGGAGGCTCTACTTTAGCTTTTGGCACTACTTTGATTGTATTTTTGGTTACAACAAATTTTTGTTCTTGCAGATTTGCATCAGTAACCTGTATCTTTTTCTTTGACATTTTGCTATCCTTTGTACCCTCTAGAGGATGAAGCATTGCTTTCACTCTGGGTTTTCATCTAGAAGTGGAAGGTAGTGTGGTGGTAACCAATGGTAGCTCTGTAATTGGAGTGACTACCTTTCGTGTCCTCTTGTTATCCAAGAAAATCTTGGTGTTCTTTACGACCCAACTTGTCCTTTCCTCAATGGATGTGCTCTTCTTGGTGTACCAGTCAATGTGATCTCTGAAATATGTGGGAAGTGTGACTTTACCATCATTTTTTGATAAACCTTCCACAT
Organism: Sequoiadendron giganteum; assembly: GCA_007115665.2. Taxonomy (NCBI): domain Eukaryota; kingdom Viridiplantae; phylum Streptophyta; class Pinopsida; order Cupressales; family Cupressaceae; genus Sequoiadendron; species Sequoiadendron giganteum. The sequence goes on from CM021106.1 coordinate 394,914,503, forward strand.
CCTCTAATAAGAAATTAACTATTTATGGAAGAGTGAATCTATTGTAGTTATGCTTGTGCACTTCAAACTCATCTTCACAACTAAACCAAAAATCCTCCATGGTAGGTTTATGTGAAGAACTACCACCAAGGTAAGCTACCAAGAGACCCCAAGGGTCATATAAGTGCCTTTCTATGAGAAACTTAAGATTAAGCTTCATCATTTCATTGCTCATTGACTTGGTGTCAGCTATTGATCTACGTCTGTATATACCCATTTCAAAAGGAAAGTTGGTAGCAGACTTGCGCTTATTACGCAAAAAGTGTGTACCTCATGCAATTGCCTTAGGAACTCCATGAATACCACCTTCTCTAATGGATAACAAGGTAGCACGGTTGGACTACCTAAGAAACCATATACACGAATGTAGGAAAATATGGGGAATTGGATGAACCAACTAGCCCAATCTTCCATTGCCAATTTGGCTTCTAGTGAAATGTGTTTATGTAACTTGTGGTCAAGATCCCTCACCATGTGCATCAGGAACAGGTCATTTACCTGCTTCAAATTTCATTCTGACTGTGAAAATTCTAGCTATGAGAAATTCTCATGAACTCGTTGCACACCCAGAGTTCCAATGGCATTCAACCCTCTAAACTGGCCTTGAAAGGCTATCAGATTATGAGGTATGAAACCATATGGAATTCGTGGGCTTTAAAAAAAAAAATTCAACTGGCTATGAAGAGTATCACTAATCAAAGCAGGCCAGTCATAATGTTCTTTTTCATTGACAAGTTGAGATATGATGTAAAAAATTCATGGTTGAAACTTGTGTGCTTCTGCTTGACCCGTGACATGGTTGAGTAGAGTGATCATGATAGCATACTCATCCCTGAATTCACCACATCCAACCTTCTTTGGAAAATTGTTTTGTTTCTACTTGAGCCACCTTTCTGCCATTCTTTTTTGACATTGTTCATTTTAGGTGTTAAACTCCTTTTTGCATTCTTCAACTGATATAATCAAGTTGTTTGCACATGGTGGAATAGTAAAACACATTTCTATGTCCTTTAGATTGAGGCTACAAATTGTTCACCCATCTACTGACTAGATTTCCCGTGAAGTGGGGTTGTAATGCTTGACACAAGCAATTACAAATTTGATATTCTATGCCAAGATGGGGAAAGAGGTTGCCTCAAGTAACCTAGATTGTTCAAGGTTTTGGAGTGTGATGGTGTCTACGCCTGTCAAGGTGTCCAAATCAACTACCAAATGCACTTGATGTAAGTTGGTTTCAAGTGTTCTCACGAAATCGTGAATCAAGACTGATTTGGTCTTGAATTTGACTTGAGAGAACTGCATACTAAAAAAATAGAAGAATGGTTGGGCACATGACTATGCTTGAACAACTTTTTTGCATAGCCTAAAAATAGCTTCACTGAGAGGTAGTTTTTTCAAAAAAATCTAAGATGTGGTTTTGTTGAGAATGTCTTTCTGAATGAACCCAAAACATAAGATTTTTTTTTAAAATGACTTTTTCACGAACATGCAAGAACCCTTCAGAGGTAGAGGCAATGAGGCAATTTTTTCCCAGAAAATTTTGACACATGGGTTTTGTAGGCGCATGTGTGTTGAATGAACCTAGTTTGTCAATTTTTTAAAAAAGATGATTTTTTAGAAACCCTAAAAAATGGAAGCAACAAGGAAACTTTTCTAGAAAAATCTGGCACGTGGGTTTTGTGGCCAATTTTGTGTTGAATGAACCCAGAAGGTCATATTTGTGAAAATATTGATTTTGCTTGAACATGCAAGAAAACCTAAGACAGAAGTAGAAGTTGTGGGAAAAATTTCCATTCTTGGAGAAGATTGAAAAAGAAGAGAACCCAAAATGCTAGAAGCTAAAGATTATGAATTGTTGCCTTTGAAAAATCATGCCTAGAGATATGAAGTTTGGAAAGACGTCCTTATATGCAACCTGATCTTGAAAATATGAAGAATGTTGAAAACCCTTGTCATTTGATCCCTCAAAATGTTGTTGAAGAGAAAATGGTGAGTTCTCTCTTGAAGTTGACTTGTAGAAATAATGAAGTTTGGATGCCTAGATGCTTGTTAAATAATTGGTGTAGGTGGAAGCATCATTTAGGGCATCAAAACCCCAATTTAGGATTTATCTAGCATGATTGGTTGTTAACTAGAAGAATCCCCATAATTTTGGGACATCTTGAGGAAGAGAAATTATTCAAAAATTGTGAACTCAAGTTGACTTGGGCGCCACCTTGAGATTAAGCGTCCAAGTTTTGGCAGTGTTAGAATATTTTTGAAGATTTTCAATTTTTCCTTCATAAATTGCCTTTGTTTGACCCTTGAATTTGGGTGCCTGATTGATCGTAAGGTTTGGCTGTCAGATTCACTATGGAGCTTGATCAAATCTAAGAAGATGTTCTTAGAAGCTGCAAACCCTAAAAATCGGTTTTGATGGTTCAAATTTATAGGCGCCCTCTTGAGGTAAGGTGATTTTGTTTTCCAGTGAACCAATTTTTAGATGATTTTCAATTTCTTCAATTTGACCTCTTGTGCTTCAATTTGCAGTTTTCGGTGATTGATGATTCTCGTGGACTAGCTATTGAATCCATCACAAAGCTAGAAGAATTTCGGAAAGGATGACTACTTTCACAAGCTCTAAAAACTATTTTAGGAGGTTCAAATTCCTAGGTGCCCCTAGCCTACAAGGGCACTTTTTTGCTTCTGAGAAACTATTTTCACTTTGCAGCTCTTGACGAAATACTCCACTTTGGTCTTCATTGCCAAGAGTTTGACTACTCTAATGTATCTGCTAACAGAATCATTGCAAAGAATGATCAACTCTAAGGAGGTCTCCTTGGAAGTCATGAAGCCTGAAAGCTACTTCTGAAGCTCCAAAAAGTTAGGCACCTTTTGCTAGCAGGGTGCTTTTTCTACTTAGCTATTTTTTGAGTTTTCTAACTTTTCCTTCATTTTTGGTGTTCCTTCGATCTTCACTTGTTGATGTTCGATAGGTCTTCTAAGCTAGGAGATGGATTCACTAGCTAGACTAAATCTGAGGAGGACCTATTGGAGATCATGAAAGCTAAAAAACTGAAATTGGTGCTTCAAAATCATGGGTGCCCCTGGCCTACAGGGTCACTTTTCTGCTATAGGCTTCATTAGTTTTAAGTTTCTTGGTTTTCAGCATTTCCCTCTTGGTCTTCATCTATGAGAATTTGATCAATCTGATGAACTTGATGTTGGATTCATCATGGAGCTGGGAGAATTCTGAATAGAACCCCCAAAACTACAAGTCCAAACAACTACATTTGAGCCTTTGAATTCATTGGCATCCCTGGCCTACAAGGGCGCTTTTACACTCCAATTGGTAGTTATTTTCAATTATTTTACTCTCCTCACACTTTTCTTTGTGTTGACTACGTTGAACATTGTTGCTACTAATGTGAAAGTGTTGACTGTGTTGCATGTGTGACAAATAGAAACTAAAAAATATTCTAAGGCATTGAAGCCTAGACACCCTCTTTGAGGTAAGGCGTCCATTTCTAAACTTAGAATATTTTCTACCATTTTTTAATTTTTAAATTCCTCTCCACTGTTCACCATTTTTCTAGAATTTGTCTCCATAGATTCTTCTGTGAAGCATTTGAAGCTTAGATTCTAACACCTAGTACTGGCCATCTGGTAGTGTTGACCTCAAAGGTCCTAACTTTTCTCCTAAAAAAGTGAAATAGACCCACCAGAGCAAACTGAAATTTTGGTGATTCTGACTAGACCAGTGTGATCGTGACGAAGAATCAACCAATCAAAATAAATTTGAGCCATTTCTGGAAAGATCCTATTTTTAGGGTTTTTTTTAAAATAGGGGTTTGAAACCCTAATTTTAAAATTTTCAAAATTTGGTGAGCATCCTCTTGATAATAAACCTAGAAAAACCCCAACGCTTCATTTGTCATTCAAAAATTTCAAAAAATAGACAACTATTATTTGTAGACATTTTGAGCTTTTTTTACTTTTGATGACAATTTTACAAGATTTTGAGCATTTTAATCAAAATGCCTTATTGAAGCAAAAAATTATTTTGGGTACAACATAGTGGAATGCATAACGTTTCCCAAATGTCACTCTACAACTATCTTTCCAGAAAAAGGGACATGAAATTACATCCTCTATTGGTGGGAGGGGGAATATATGTCACTAATGTTCTTTTTAATGAGTTTTTCTATGAAATTCTCATAGTTATTTCCATGTCCAACCAAGAGAGGTTTACTAATTTTTATTAGGTTAGAGGCCTTTAACGTTTATGTGACAAGAAAAATTTAGCACCCTTCTCATTTTTACTTTAATTTTTTGAGGATAGTTCTTTTTCAAGAAAGTTATAGTTAGTGCCTATTATAAATACTTGATAGATATTGTTCATTGCATTCCTTTTCTCTTTTGTAGATTTTCTATGAAGTGCTTATTGCAAGAATAATTCAAGTGTTACACCCTGTTGTGCACTTTTTGCACACACGCCCCACTAAAAGTAGGGACCCTCTTTCTTGCTCTTTTTCTTTCGTTCTTGGTGTTTTGGCCCTTTGATTTTGAGGATTTGGTTGCCTTGGCATGTTCCCAAATGGTTATCTTACTCGTGCAAATGTCCCTTTCGAAGAAGTACTTTGAAAATCTTGTGTTTTGGAATTCATTTCGGGTTTTTCTATGTTTTCGGGAAAATTCCCTCTGGGCGGATTTCCCCGAGCGCCTTGAAAACCCGAACAGAGGCTATTTTATATCATTTTCAGAAATTCCCGGACTTCACGGAATTCCGTCTGGTCCGGATTTTCCCGAGATTCCATCATGCCTTCGCATTCCCAAGCTCGTTGTCTTATCGACGCATTTATGTTTTTTGTACGGTCTTGCAATTTGCTTTTATTGATTCAATTATGTTTTATGAGGAGAGGTTTGTGTCATTTTCCTTGTTGTGATTTGAGGAGCTATATTTCGAGCTGTTGTTGTTGGATTGTGTGTTTGAGCTTGTGATCGAGTGTTACAGTCAAGTTTTCTGGTGATCGCTTGCATTCTACTTCAATTTTTGGGGTTTCTTGTCGACTGTTTCTATTTTGATGGTATGTACATGCTGCCTTCCCTTTTTAATGAATGAATTGAGTTTGCTTTGGGGTTTGTGTGGGTGTATGTTTTGAGTTGGGACTTTGATGTGGTTTGGTCTGGTAATGGTGCTAGGGTTTTTTTTGTTGGCCTTATGACCTTCCTCATGGTTTGTGCCTCCTTACCTTCTGCATGACTATGATTCAATGAGGTTGACCATTACTCTGCTTCATTTTGTTTGACTTCATGCTCTCTTATGTCGAGCTCTGGTTTAACCTAGAAATCCTTGACCTGTAATCAAACCACGTCTTGGGCGAGGTGAAGCTTGTTGCTCATTATCTGATTTGATTATCGTCCTATCTTAGTTGAGTCATGGGAGAATTCATGTGAGGAATAGTTGGAATGAAAATGATGAATGGATCCAAACTGTGCTATCATGGTGGTTTCCTAGGGTTTCCCTTGTTGAAATCATTCCTCATATTGATTGGATCTCATTTATGATCGATTTGAAGTGTAATTTGTTCATCGTGCATTTTGAACAAGTTGAATCCCCAACTTCCTAATTGTTCAATCAATCTTGGCGAAATCTTGACGAAGTCAAAGATTTCGGGTTTTCGAACACTTCACAGATTTCCTTTACTTCAGGATTTCCCCGTTTTTTCCATCGCTTTGTCGATTTCCTGAAATATGCTTAAAATGTGAAGATTACACTGACTTCGTGAAATTTCGTGTCCTCGGTATTTTACCGATATTTCTTTGTCCCTTCATTTTCTCGGAGTTCGTCAACTATTGCCTTTTTTGCGGATTTCTAACCTTGGCGGATTTTCCCGAAATCTTGTTGAAAATGAAGAATTGGGAGATAGTATGATCTATTAACTGATAACTGTGCATTTTATGGTTGATTTGAGTTATTATGGATGTTTCATGCTATTTATTAGTTAATTTTGATTGATTAAATGGTGGTTGGAGGTTTCTTTATGTTTGTTTTGTTGAATTTCGTCTAGTTTGAAATTTCCCGAAATTCCCCTCTGGCTCAAATTCCGCAAGAGGGCTAAAAATCCAAACTTTGAAATGAGTAATTCTTATGAGATTCTGGGGATTTTGTCCATCATGGATTTTTTTTTAAGGATGAATATAGCATTTATGATGGATTAACTTGAATCTCATGTTGTAATGGATCTTTACTATGGTCTTTTTATTGGATGTAGGTAGAATCAAGTCAAGTTGTTGCTGAAATGACCAAGGGCAAGGTAATGGATATGAGTGTTGAAGGCTCTTCTATCTCTGAAGCAGAAAGGATTAAAATGGACTTAAAGAGCAAAATCCTAGAGAGAAAGTTGTCTTCCATTTGGTCAGAGGTCACAGATAAAAATGTTGGAATGTGGTATTATGAAGAATTTAAGGCAAGGATGGCAGCACAGAACCTCCCTTTATTGGCCAGAAGAATATTGGAATCAGGGTTGGCACATGTGGCTAGATTCCCTCCTACAGTTCAGTGTTACGAGTTGGTTCTTGAATGTGCCAGACATTATGATAGGGGCACATAGAAGATAGTTGGTCCTCAAGGAAGAATTGTGGTAAATCTTAACCCTGTGTCCATTGCTTAGACCTTTGACATGCCTGATAGGTCTCATGTAGTGGGTTTTGATATGGATGTAGCAAAGAAGTATTATGATGAAAATGTCATCAAATCCCAACAGGTCATCAATTCCTAGATGGAGAAACCCAAAACCCACTTTTCCAAGCTACCCAAGCAGCTAGTCAGAGCTAAGTTCAGGGAGGAATACTATGATGTTATCACACTCCTCAGTAGGGTAGTGGGATTGAAAAGTGCAGGAATATTTGAAAATCAAATGTTCCATGTTATTGTGAGGATGGGGCAAGGCGAGATAAAGACAAAGGGGAGAGCAGTTAATACAAGGCCTCATCAAAATTTGTGCTTCCCATTATTCCTCTTCCTCCTTCGCATGCATTGGACTGGGCTATGTTGGAGATCCCAGGCCGGCCTAGATGGAGTGCATGCATTCAATGCATAATTTATCTTATTTTGAATTCCTCTTGGCTGACTTGTGGCCGACTTGTTTTGGTGGCCTTTATTATTGTAAACCTAATTGGGCTGACCTATCTCGGGGGGGGGTTCCATAAATTTGGTGTTATGCCTCATTTGAAAGGACTAGATAGTTTTTCATTGGAGCGAATTAAGAAATATAGCAAGAAGCATAGTTAGACTTAGGAGTTAGTCTCATTTTTCAAGCAAGTGCTATAACAAAATACTAGAATTGTTGCTACTTTGGGTGATTTAATTCAAGTAAAGACATTGTGATTTGGTGCCTTCATTGTGTCGAATTTTGATCTAGCATAGTTCTTGAGATTCTATCTTTTGAAATTGCTTAAGTTTATTTATTATATGATAAGTTTGATGTTAGATGATTTGATGATGTTTAGGGTTTGATGCTTGAAGTGTTTGCAGCAATCTCTAGTCCATACTTTTTGCAGCTAACTGATTGTTAGTTGCTTTGCAAAGTTAGCCTGGACTTAAAATTATGCCTAGTTCAATTGTGGATGCTTGTTCATTTCAATTTCAATAGGGTTGTTTTGAATGAATATGCATAATCTAAAAATCTCTAACTCCTTAGAAGATTGCACTATTTCTGTAAGATTGCAGATTTATCTGGGTCAAACAGGAATTAGTTTCTGAGGGATTGGTCTATTTCAAGTATCTTATCATTTACGTTGTTAATCTTAGAATTAAAATTAATCTTAGAAATCTCTTTGAAACCCTTATCCCTTTTTCTATTTATTTTGAATCTGGGTTAGTTTTAGGATTTGAAGCATCGCCATATTGCTAGATCTGATAAATTTGAATTTAATATTTGCTTGTTGTAAGGTCCCTTTGTGATTACTAGAATTTTCACATTATCTCTGAGTTGTTTTATTGCATTTTCAAGACCTAAAATTAGAGACCTTGGGGTTATCTCTTGAGGCTTGCTGATAGAGATTTACCTTTCAAGAGAGATAGGATATCATATTCTGTCTAATTTGTTGTTGTGTAGAAAACACCATCAACACACCCCATTTTTAAATTACCAAATTAATTTTACCTTTATGAGTAAATATGATTTTTTATGCAAGATTGTGTATTCATTATATTCAATGGATAAATGAAATGTATGAAAATGCATTATGATGAAATTACTTTTTAAATTCTTTAATGTTGTTTATACTATATTATGAATGTGATTTATATATTATTAGCTCTATGAACATGTTTCTCTAAGTTAGATGCGGGAAGAGTTTGAACCCTCTGGTGGGGGAGGGAGAGTATCACCTAGGAGAGGAGGTTGGTTTGAGAACAATTGGTATATCTATCCGAGTAGATGCACACATTCAATTGCAAAGGTTAAAGGAACCTTGACAAGTTAGTCTGAGTTTTGTATTGGTAAGTGTTAAACCTAAGTTGATAGCTTTTTGGTTGATAGGAAAGTTAGGTTTTGTTGTCTTCAATCCTCCTTGATCATTTAGCCAATTTGAGTTAAAATGTTAAAACTCTTGCAAATAGTATATATGGCATATAATGTGTATTTGAATATATATATATATGTGTGTGTGTGTGTGTGTGTGTATAAGGGGGCATATATATACATATATAAATAATATAAATGTTAAAAATTAAATGAGACATATATATACATATACCATATATATTAATAAATATATTACTATATTTAAATAATTATCATATATATATATATATAACTAATAGTTGGCAACCATATTAATGGCAGATATGCCACGTGAATATGGAAGTTAGAGGCAGTTTATAAAGGCAGATTTATATGACTAATGAATCACCCATCTTAGGTACCACATAAGGCATTTTTAAAACGTCATTGAAGCTGAGTTTATTGCTCAATTTATAACTGTTAAAATAGTCATGCATAGTCGCATTTGACTGAGTAAAACACATGAGTATTGGTTATCATTTCAACACATGACTTGGGTGATAGAATGGGAGATGGAGTTTTCTTTTGATTGAGATTCAATGTGCCAATTAGTAGATTGTTTGTGTAACAATAAAATTGGTTAAAAAATAGAGATGTTGTGTCTAGTTAGGTTGTGGCATAAAGAGCATGAAGTCGATTTGTTTTCGAACTATTATCAACTGAAACTTGCATTGTGTCAATTATGCAATCTCAACATGGAGTAGTAACAAATTAGACTGAGTCAAAATATAAAATGTGGCAATCAAATAAGAGTTGAGTTGACTGATCTAAATCCATGCTTGGCTGGCTTGTTGAGTGTTGGTAGCATGTATGAGAGTTCTATAACAACCTTGATGTTCTTCTCAATAAAATTTCCAATTTTTTCACCTTAAGTGAATAAATAATGACACCATGACATAGAAATAAAAAAATTTCTTCCAATAATGTAAATTACATGCATAATTGAAATAACACAAATTTCAATTTGTCATTGCATTCCAAAGTAATTTTATAAATCTTCCCAAAACATAAATTTCATATTGAACAAAGATGTCATACAATATTCAATAGAGATTCTATTTTAATATAATAATTTCACAAATTGAAATATTCCAAGAATGTACACAATTACAAATACAACTTGTAGACATGGAAAATATACAATTCGATTCGACAGACTGGATCTTGATTTACTAACACCATTTCATCCTGAATCATCTCCTTTGCTAGTCATTTAATCGAATAATTTGTGTAGACACTCAAATTTGTCCTCGCAATCATCACATTATTCATCTATTGATTAAAATGATCAATTCATTCAATAATTTCTTCTATTCATGCATTTCATCAAATCATTAAATCGTCTCATTATCGTTTGCATCTGTCGCATTATCATTTTTGTACTATCATTCATTATCATAATAATTCACTGACATTTCATAATAAAACTATATTACCATTTAAATCACATCATTTGCATAAATCATTCACTTTATATTGCATTTCAATAAATCATCACATCATTAAAATATTATCACCACATGATCATTCATAATCATTCATAATCCATTTGCATAATAAGTCATAAACATCATTTCCATATTAAATCAATTATCATTACCATCCATAATTGTTTCATATTCATCTCCATTAATAAATCAATTATCATAGTCATTGATTATTATTTCAAAATAAACTAATTATCATAACTTGCATATTAATCATATCATTTGCATAAATCATTCATGAAATATTGCATTTTAGTAAAGCATATTTAATCATTTAGGTACATTTTTAATCTAATAACCCTTTATCACTTTCATTCTCATCCATAACATTTAACCCAACAATGTGGGATAATGGAATTTCCTTCTCTCACATCTTTTATCCCACATTTCATCTTCAACCCCACTCCATCCTCAAGGAAATTTTATTTAAATGGGATTTTCCTCTTATTTTAGCCCTCACAAACTTTGCTCACAGATTTACATACTCATACCATCTTTGCATCGTGATTACATTTCTCATTCATAGCCTCTTTATTGCATTTTGTGCTCATAAAATCTGAGAGCAAATGCATGAATAAAGATCTTGGTGATAGGGAGACAATGGAGATGGATTTCTTTTAAAAGCATTGTTTTATTTCTATAGTTTAGATTTGCATTTATGGTTTTGCTTTTAATTAGAATGACTCTATTGATGTGGGCTGAAATGGTGGTTCGTACTCCATAGAATCATGCATTTTTTTGGCTCTACAAATGGTGAACCCAACGTGAACAAGCAATCATTTCTTTGTTTCTTCATTTTTATTGTTGTCTCATTTTTTGTTGTTGTTGGGTTGTTTGAAACCATATAAGTAATATCATATTTGTTGGAGAAACAAATGAAATCATATTTTTTTTTTTGTTGCCACGTTTTTCTCACTACTGGATAGTTTGAAATACCCAAAACATCTTTAAAATTGCCCTCTAGTCATGAAGAATGCCCCAGGCATTGTTTTTGGGGTGAAAGAATTCATTTACAGGAAGTAAAAGCTCTAAAAAAATATCTTTGAATCAAAAAACGTGATCACCATACCCCCTGCACTGTTCTTCAAAGCTTTGAAAAATCTTTTGTTGAAAACATTAGAAGGCTTTTAAAATGTTGTATTTTCTTCTTCCTGCTAGTTTGTGCTTACACTGAGCATTCTCATTTATGCATCTTTGTCAAAAACCATAATTTAAATCTTATTTGGGTGCTTGATATTTTCTGCAAGTTCAGAGTTTGCAGCAAACAAAAGTTTTTCCATTTCTATTTTAAATGTTTTTGCAATAACTTTATTTCAATCCTAGCATATTTATTTTCTGGGTATCTATTTTTTGCAGGCTATTTTGAGGTATTCTTAAGCATTCTAAAACATTATTTCAAAGGATTCATCTACCATGTCCATGTGTTCATCAATCCATAGATTTTAAATTAAGCTTTCGGTTTAGTTTTAGTTTTCAATTTTTAGTTTTAAATTTAAGTTTTAGTTTAGTTTTAGATTAATTTTAATTTTGTTTTTAGACTAATTTTTAACTTAGTTTAGAATTTTAGTTTCTAATTTCATTTAGATTTTTAATGTTTAGATTTACTGTTTAGTTTAGATTTTTTCTTTATTTTTAATTTAGCTTTAATTTAGTTTCTAATTTCCCATTTCGTTAGATTTTTTTTTAATTTAGTTTAGATTTTAGATATTAATTTAATTTAGTTAATGTAGTTTAGATTTTTTTTATTTTTTTTTAGAGTTTTTTTTTAATGTAGATCTTAAATTTAATTTTAGATTTAAATTAGATCTTAATTTAGATTAGATTTAAATTCATTTTAATTTAGATTTTAATTTAGAATTAATTTGAAACTAACTTTAGTCTAGACTTATTTTTAATCCAGATTTAAATTAACTTTAGATTTAGATTTAGATTTTAACTTTTAGTTAGATTAAATTTAATTTTAAATTTTAATTAGATTAATATTTATTTTAAATTAGATCTTAACTTTAATTAGATTTAGATTTTTAGATTTAAATTTCAACTTAGATTTAGCTTTTAGTTCTTAGTTTGGATTTATCTTTTTAAGTTAGATTCTAATTTTAAATTTAGAATAATGTTAGTTTTTCATTTTAGTTTAATTTTAGTTTTGGGTCTAATTTTATTAATTTGGGTTCTCTTGCAGGTTCGTTTGACAAGGAATTGAAAATCAAAACATTTGTTTGTCGAAGAAAGGAGGCATGAGACTACTACTGAGATTTTGATGCAGGACATTTATTGAAGACATGATTTTGAAACCAATTGTCTTTTAGATTAGAAAAAAAATCAAATTGGTGCTTTAAAATGAACAATTGTCTTCTCTCACATAGGCTTAACTAGGGGTTCAATGAACACTGTTTGTTGTGCTTGAAGGTGGTAGGTGATTATGCTCTCACCTTGTGCAAACTAGGTGATCAGAAAGCCAGACCCATCTATTTTATGTGTCACCCTGATTCAATAATCGAAGTATCCTCTCCCCTTGCGCACTTGTACGATCTTGGGTGCAAGAGAAACGATTATTGACTCTAGAACTTGGGCCTTCCTTGGTGGGAAAAAGTACTCACCCCAAGGCGACTCAGACTTACAACGGATATTTTTGGCCAAGCTACCCCTGACCGGTATATAAATGTGAATCCTAAGGAAAAGCCTAGGATTACGAGTGCGGATGTGTCATACGGACCAAGTAGTACTCCCCAAAACCTTGTTGAGCGTAACCTCTTCAGGCTGGAGTGCCTCCTAAATGGAGCTTAATCTTGTGCCTCATGTATGGCCACTCGAATGGGGTCCCGAACTAAAAACCTTTGTGTAGTTGCCAAAATCCTTCTATTTGCTAGCGCAACACCGATCAGTGTGAAGGCATCCACATCTTCGCAGTTTTCAGTAGAGGTGATCAATTTTCCATGGGAGTTTCATGGGGGTTGGAAGCTTGGTTGGCCTGAGAAGTGAGTGCACTATAAGGGGGAGCCCGTGCGGCCAAGCTTCTAGATTCACACGCTAAGAATATGCGGTTGGGGAAATCCACGTGGAATCTAGCAAATATTGTCCTTTCCAACCTTAGGCTTTGTGCTTGTATTGCAAAAATAAAAATAAAAAACACATTCACAATTGAAAACAAACTCAAAAACACTTTGTCTGCTATGTCTTGCATGTGTGTTCAAAAATAGACCTCAAACAAACATCACATCTCAAACTTTGCAAACCTTAAAGATTCCAACAACACAAACATACAACGTGAACCTATCACTTGGATTTCTTGGGGTCATCATCCTTCAGTTTTGATCTTTCAATCTTTGCATTCCACCTAGTCCTTGCATTCCATCTAGACTTTTCATTTCACCTAGTCCTTACAGTCCACCTAGCCCTTGCATATTCATGGTCCTTACATATTCATATCCCTTTCATCCTAGTCCTTGCATATTCCCAGTCTTGCATACATAGGTGACATTACATAGTCCTTGCATATAGATAACACTCCATCTAGTTCTTGCATGTGCAACCCCTTTGCATATCAAGACCATCTCACCTAACCTTTGCATGTTCCAAGAATTTAGTCCTTTGCATATTCATCATCAATCAAACTTAACCTTAGCTTGCACATAGGCTACTCTTCCTAGGTCTTGAAATCAAACCATTGGCTATCTATCACCCACATCACTTGAGGTTTATCATCCTTGAGTTAGGGAACATACCATTATCCTTAAATAGGGAAATCCTTTTGGAGTCCATCATCTCCTATATACCCTCTCTTGATAATTGGTCCTTGTGTCTATCCATCATAACATGAGTGAAGCCTTTACATCATAACCAACTTTGGACCTAGAGTTGCCTTTGAGATCTTGCATTCTTAGCTTGTCATACCATACCTTACCACTTCCATATCTCATCTTAGAATCATATCCTTTTCATTGCATCCTAGTCTTAGGTTTCATACATTACCTTGGATTGAACATCAAAATAATCAACTATGACCCCTAAAACAAGAGCAAAAATGTTTCAAGAATAAGGGAACCCTTGGGGAAGAGACTATGATGGGGAAGATAACATTAGTGTTGCAACTAGAGAAATAAATGAAACTGATGATGAATAAATAACCAAATCCGATATAGAAGAAGCACTTAAGGATCACAGATTCACTAATCTTCTTACGGAGGTAGTCAAACATAACCCACAACAATACTTCAAAGCCCTTGTTGATGAAGGAATCAAAATGCCTCCTGATTTTGACATGTCACTTCTCACAATGAATGACCAACCTGAATCTAGTGAATCTAAATATCCCAAAACAAATAACGATGGTAGAATCAAATATCATAGACCCATTTATCTGCAACCAGGTTACAAGCGATCTTCAAAGACATCAAAACCCACACCTAGAAATGATCCTATTTCGGATGAGCTTAGAAAATTGAGACAAGAATTGGACACTCTTAAAAATAGTAAAGCACCGCCTCACAAGTTCTCCATCAAAGACATATGTCCTTATCCTTTCGATCCAAGCATACCAATGCCACCTTTTCCTAACCACTGGTACATACCAAAAATTGACAAATATAATGGAAAAGGGGATCCTAAACATCACTTAAGACAATTTGGTGCTAATACCATGGAATTTGTAGTTGATGAAACATACCTTATGAGATTATTCCCCCGCAATCTAGGAGGAGAAGCTATGGAATGGTTTTCACAATTACCCCCAACCATCAAATCCTTTCAAGAATTGGCTGATAAATTTGACTCTAATTATAGTTTCAATTGTGACTTTAAAGTGACCATGACAAACCTTTTCAACACCAAACGAAAACCAGGTGAATCTTTTGTGTCATTTTTGCAAAGATGGAGACATTTAACAAAACGATTACCTTATGTCATTCCTAATCAAGAATTGGTTGACCTCTTTTGTCAAAATTTGAACAAAGAAATTGGAAGGGAACTTCGCCTCAAATGCTTGGATTCCTTTGACAATGCCATAGAAATGGGATTCCGAATCGAACAAACTCTCATTGATGATGGAACCATAAAACTTAGTAATCATAGAGATCAAAAATCAAATTCAAACAACAAGAAACCTTTTTGGGTAAAGAACAAGAATTTAGTCAATGACGGAGTTGTTGATGCAAAAACAACTAAAACATCATCGCCTGTTTATAATCTCAAAGGTTCATCTTCAGATAAAGGAAAATAAAAATAGAGAAGTTTCCCTAAACAAAATTTTACACCATTGGGACAATCACTTGAATCCGCATTAAAAGAACTTCTTGAAATCAATATTATAATGCTACCTGAAATAAAGGAATATAATCCACAAGTCAAACCCCCGTGGTGGAATGAGAATCACTTTTGCGACTATCATAGACATAAAGGACATAAGACTAATAGTTGCAATAAACTTCGGCATCTAATACAAGACCTTATTGATGATGGTAAGATAGTGGTTGATGGACACACTCCTTCGGGTAACTATGATCGCGAGTTGTTTAAAAACCCTTTCCCTAAGCATGACAAGGATAAAGGAAAGGCCCTTGAATCTAGTGATGGTGTGAACTATACTTCTACTAAGTATGACTATACCATACATAACATCAGTGAGGTTGATAATCATGTAAACACTTTCATTATAAAAGGAAAAGAACCTGATTGCAAGGTTACTACCCGCAAAGGCACAGTCACCCTTAAAGGTCCTAATTCAAAACCCGCTACACCAACTTCACAGTATAACCTCATAGAGCATTTAGGAAAAACACCCGCGCAAATTTCCATACTTGAGCTGCTACGCCTATCTCCTGAGCATAAAGCTATTCTAGATAAAGCACTTGCTACTACTATAGTGCCTACAAACCTACATGTAGACCAATTCCAAGCTATGGTGGGACATATCACCTCACCTTACACTATCACTTTTATTGAAAATAATGATTCATCCCCTCGACAACCACATAATGCAGCTTTACACATTGATGTCTTATCAATAATGCCAAAATCAAGTGAGTTCTAATAGACGAAGGAGCAGGTCTTAATATTTGTACCCAAGAATTGATCACAAAATTGGGGTTTTCTGAAAATGTAGTTGATTCGAGGAACAAGATTACCATAAAGGCATATGATGAAGAGGAACACTCATCTAAAGGATCAATTACTCTACCAATCAGAGTCAGCCCCGTAGTAAAAGATGTGGTTTTCCAGGTCCTTGATCTCCCACTGACCTATAATATCCTCCTTGGAAGACCTTGGATTCATGCAATGCAAGCCATACCTTCTACATACCATCAATGCATTAAATTCCCACACAATGGTTTTGAAATAACAATACAAGGAGATCCTAACCCTTTCATGTACTGCCATAATCTAAGTCCTAAAACTGAAATCACAATCCCAAGCAATCATGAGTCATTTCCTTCCCAAGCATATGTTGATCTTGAGTCCTTAAAAGCATCCTCCTCAAAATCCAAGGAAGTTGAGACAAAAATACAAGTAAAAGAACAAGGAGTGGGAGAATATACTTTGAATCATGCCCTTTACATTGGAAATTTACCTTTATCTCCCCATACCTATGGCAAACCACAAATGACTAAGACCACATCAAATGCAGAGTCTACAGTGACTTGTAAATTAACCAGTCTCAAAAAATGGGGAGTCCTCTCTAATGAAGTAGAAGAAGCTGATCTCATGAAATGGCTATAAAAAGATGAGGATACAGAAAAAGAACAAACTGAAATAAAGATACCTATTGGACAATATGGTAAAGGTTTTGATCTTATGAAACAAATGAGATATGATGGTAAAAGTCCTCTTGGCTTACAAAAATAGGGTATCTTGGAACCAATACAACCTACTCATATGCAAAAAGTCCCTAGTTTAGGATATGATGCACAGAAAGATAAGACCTTGAGTACCACATGTACTTCAAGTAAGGAAGTAGAGTCCTCTAATGCTACACAGACAAACGAGGAAAGTACCATTGATGACTTCATTGACATTTATGACTATGATAGTATCCCTACCCTTGAACTTGATCATAACATTTGTACCCTTGAATCCATTCAAAATCTTGATTCAAATCATGACCCTTTACCCTTGGTTCACCCCAAACTCATTAATTTAGATCAGAAGGGACCGCCACAATTGCATGTATTTCAAAATGATGAGGCAATCATAAAAATTTTGGGAGCACGAGCAGATACATCTTTTGAGGATCATAAGACAGGTTTCACCATAGAACTCAACAATGTGGCTTACTTTGGGGAGGGTGCCAAGCCTTTCAATCGCAAAATTATTGAAAATATAGATAGGTCTTCTAGTGAAAACCACCCTGTGGCGCTATTAGACCCGAAAAAAGTAAAAATAAAGGACGTATCCAAGGGTGAAAACCTCTCTAAGGCACCCGAGGATGGAAGGCTTGACACACTTCCCTTATTATTATATCATGAAAATTCATCTATGCTAGTGGAGAAGACAATACCAACTAACTTAGGTACAGGAGAAGAACCAAAGATAATCCATCTATCAGAATCATTAACACCTGAAGAGAGAATAAATCATATACAGTTTTATAAGGAAAGACAAGTCAACTTTGTGTGGTCCTATGCAGATATGCTAGGACTTGATCCAAATCTAGTCATGCATCACTTGTTTTTGCCACCGGGGGAAAAACCTGTTAAACAAAAGTTGAGAAAAATGCACCTGCATATTGCTCTATTGGTAAAATCTGAATTGCAAAAGTTGCTCGATGTGGGATTTATAAGACCTGTTGACTATGCTGATTGGATTTCAAATTTAGTACCAATTTTAAAACTTGATGGGGGCATCCGCATTTGCATGGATTTTAGAGATTTAAACAAAGCTTGTCCTAAGGATGACTTCCCACTTCCAAACATTGACATGATAGTGGATTTGACAGCAGGACATGAAATGTTATCCCTCATGGATGGTTTCTCAGGCTATAATCAAATTAAAATAGCTCTTGAAGATCAAATTAAGACAACATTCACTTGCCCTTGGGGAACCTTCTGTTGGAATGTCATGCCCTTTGGGTTGAAGAATGCTTGAGCTACCTACCAACGTGCAATGACCACTATCTTTCATGACATGATGCATACCTATTTGGAAGACTATGTAGATGATTTGTTGGGAAAATCTTACACCAGAGCTGGACATCTAGAGATCATGGATAAAATTTTCAAAAGATTAGAAAAATACAAAGTCCGATTGAATCCCAAAAAATGTGCCTTTGGGGTAACCTCTGGGAAACTCCTTGGATATATTGTCACATCTAAGGGAATTGAAGTTGATCCTGCAAAAATAAAGGCTATACTTGAAATGCATCCACCTAAGAATATCGGAAAGTTTAGATCATTACAAGGAAAACTTCAATCTATCTGTCGTTTTATAGCACAACTCGCAGATAAATGTCAACCCTTTCAACATCTATTACACAAGAATGTTCCATTCAAATGGGATGACAAGTTTGAACAAGCTTTTCAAATAATCAAAGAGTATCTGATGACACCGCCAGTATTAATACCTCCCACAGATGACAAGCCTTTACTTTTGTATATATCCACAACCACCACAGCACTCGGGGCACTTTTGGCACAACATGATTCTGAAGGAAAGGAATGTGCAATCTATTACATTAGTCGCACTCTAGTGGGATATGAGCTCAATTATAGTTTTATTGAAAGAGCATGCCTTGTTGTAGTTTTTGCATCACAGAAGTTGTGACATTACATGCTTACTCACCAGACAAAGCTCATTGTAAAAATTGATCCTCTTAAGTACCTCTTGAGGAAAGCAGCACTCACGGGTCGATTAGCTAAATGGGTGATGATTCTCAGTGAGTTTGATATTGAGTACGTAGACAGAAAAGCAATTAAAGGACAAGCTATAGCAGATCAACTTGTCGATGATCCTATGATAGATAATCATCCTCTTATTACCGAATTTCCTGATGAATCAATCTTCAACATGGAATCTACACATTAGTGGACTTTATATTTTGATGGCTCCTTCACACAAGGTGGTTCAGGTGTTGGAATTCTCTTTGTCACTCTGCAAGGGGATTGTATACCTAAAGCTTACAAGATACAGTTTCCATGTAGCAATAACATTGCAGAATACGAGGCCTTACTTTCTGGGCTCTGTATGGCTGTGCAATGGAAAATCCTAGAGTTGCGTGTTCTTGGTGACTCTCAGCTAGTGATCAGACAAGTTAATGATGACTACAAAACAAAAGATGAAAAATTAATGCCTTACAAAAGAATGGTGGATGACTTCAAGGCCTATTTCACATCAATTTCCTTTGAGCAAACTCCTCGAGATAACAATCGAGCTGCGAATGCAATGGAAACAACTGGTTCACTTGTGGAAATTCCAAGCAATGCTGCCTACTATGAGTTCTTGGTAGAGCCTCTTTTGGAACCTACTTACAATATACCATAATCTGAAATGATCTTCCTTATTGTTGGTCCTAATTCTCAATGGTATGGCAATATTTATACCTATCTCCAAGATAACACCTTGCCATCGGATCTATCCAATAAATCCCACAAAACCTTTATTTGTCAAGCTTCCTGCTATGTAATCTTAGCAAATACCCTTTACCGTCGAGGTTTCGATCGTACTTTACTCAGATGTCTTGAGCATGATGAGAGAAAAACTGCTTTACAAGAGGTACATGAAGGTATATGTGGGGCACATTCTAGCAGTTCTACCTTAACCAAGAAACTCTTGCATATGGGTTATTATTGGCCTACAATGGAAACAAATGCTTATCAGTTTGTTAAAAAATGCAAACAGTGCCAAAAACATGCAGACTTGATACACGCTCCTGCACAAGAATTATAGTCTCTTGCTACACCATGGCCCTTTTATCAGTGGGGACTTGATCTCGTGGGCAAGATCCATCCACCGTCATCCAATGGTCATAAGTTCATTCTCGTTGCCACAGAATATTTCATGAAATGGATTGAAGTCGTTCCTCTCACTCATATCACTGGAAAACAAATAGCCACTTTCATATTGAACTACATCATTTATCGTTATGGCGTTCCTCTATCCATCATCACAGATAATGGTCATTTGTTTCAAAATCAAGATGTCTGTGAACTCTGTGAGAAATTCCATACACACCATCATTTCCCCACACCTTACTATACTCAAGTTAATGGCCAGGTTTAGGCCTCTAATAAAACCATTCTTAAAATTCTTAAAAAGACGGTCAATGAAGTTGGTCGAGATTGGCATATTCAACTAAATCCTGCCTTGTGGGCTTATCATACAAGTATCCGCACTTCTATAGGTGCTACCCCCTATGCCCTTGTCTATGGATCCGAAGCCATCTTTCCCATCGAGGTCGAGTTACCCTCTTTGCGCGTCTCCTTGCACAATCACATTGGTGATGAAGAATATCGAGTTTCCCGTTTGCAGGAATTGGAGCTATTAGATGAACGAAGACAAACTGCTTTTAACCATCTTAGAGCATATCAACAACGAATGAGTCGAAGTTATAATCAAAAAGTGAAACCACGCACATTTCAGGTTGGAGATCTTGTCCTTCGTGAAAATCCTCGCAATGAACAAGATAGAGAAAAGAAGGGTAAATTTGAGCCTAACTGGTTGGGTCCATACATTATCATTGTTGTGTATGGATTTGGGGCATTCCAGTTATCTACTCCAGAAGGTGAATTTTTTAACGATCCCATCAACAGTATGCACATTCGCAAGTTTTATACTTGAGTACTTTAGAGGGTGCACTCTTTTAAAGTCCTAACAAAATACAAAAAAAAAGGAAAAAAGTCATGAAAAAATACAAAAAAACAAAAAGTAAAGAGAAATCAATTCGTTCAATGGTGAAAACCACTTTGGTGGTGCCTTGAGCAAGTACCATGGTGAAAACCGAGAAATTGGTGCCATGTGTAGAGGCTTTGCTCCTTCTTCCTTTGGAGCTCTACTTGATCTTTTCATCCCATTTTTCATTCACCCTCTACTTCATAATATCCTTTTCATACTCACCATGGCTTGTGAATTGTTTGACAATCCCTTCACTTGCTCACTTTGTCATGCGTACTAGGTTGTCCCTATTCCTCACTGGGGCATTTCCTCAACCTTAGCCATAGGTTAAGATATTGAGCATCTCGCGGTCAGAGAAACTACCCTCTTTGTCTGTCTGCTCGCTTGAGATCCATCTCTTTCCTTCATAAAAGGTCTTGAAAACAATCCATAAAAATCATAAAATGTCTTGAAAAAATCCATAAAAATCATAAAATGTCTTGAAAAAAAATCCATAAAAATCATAAAATGTCTTGAAAAAAAAATCCATAAAAATCATAAAATGTCATGAAAAAAATCCATAAAAATCATAAAATGTCATGAAAAAAATCCATAAAAATCATAAAATGTCATGAAAAAATCCCAAAAAAATCATAAAATGTCTTGAAAAAATCCATAAAAATCATAAAGTGTCTTGAAAAAATCCAAAAAAATCAAATATTCCAAAAATCCAAAAAAATCAAATACCTTCAAAAATCCCTCAACAATGACACTTTTAGCTCACCACATAGCTTTGAACTTTAGCAAAATCAAATTGCATCACGAGTAACAATCAAGCAAATATTGCAGCATACCTATCAATCCCTCTTCCAAATCCAATCAAAAGCGTACAACCGTATCAAGAATTAGTTCCATATCAAAGCATGACGCATGTTTGTTTGTTGGTCTTTGATTATTTTATGATTTTATCTTTGGTGGCATGTCTTTTAGCTTCTCCTGGATGTTTGGGACTAGAGAGGCGATGACGGGGCATGTTCACTTGTTTGTTGTTTGTGGATTGTTTCTTATTCATAGGATGACTTGTCTTAAGACATGGTTGTCTAAAACCATCGAGGACCTATGAGTCTAGTGTGGATGAGAGCATTCCTTGTCTGATAGTGTCTTCCATGCAATAAGTATTCAGGTCATCTAGGGTCCTTATACCTAGATGATTATACTTCATTACTAAATAAAAATGCAAACAGTATTCAGGTCGTCTAGATGTTCATGTTATCTAGACGCTTATACTAATTTGCGACATATTAAGCTCGATGATGATAAAAGCACTTAAAATGCACCAGAGGCTTCATCACCTTCATTTTCTCCCATCTTGCATCTTCCATTTATTGCATTTCATTTTCTTCATCTTTCTTGTCGCAGAGAAATCAATCAAATTGCATCTCCAAATCTCATGTCCCCTTAATCAATCAATCAATCATTCTGAACTTGTATTGTGCTAGCATCAATCTCAATTAGCTTCATCAGCTCATCAACCCAGCTAAACTGATCATTTCCATCAATTGTTCAGTTACGGCTATCAATTGTGCATTTCCATCAAATATACTTCACTACTTTATCACTTGCGCAATATCAAGTATCTAATCATTTTCTTGACATCTATCGAGAGATTGATCTTCTTACAATCTGTATGATCAATCTCTCGAGGGGGCATATCACTCTTATCATATTCCTTACTAGGATATATCTGGGGCATGTATCAGTTGATCAATCTTTGAAACAATGCAACAAGCTGCATTGTCTCAAAGAGGGGAAAAATGTAGACACTCAAATTTGTCCTTGCAATCATCACATTATTCATCTGTTGATTAAAATGATCAATTCATCCAATAATTTCTTCTATTCATGCATTTCATCAAATCATTAAATCGTCTCATTATCATTTTTGTACTATCATTCATTATCATGATAATTCACTGACATTTCATAATAAAACTATATTACCATTTAAATCACATCATTTGCATAAATCATTCACTTCATATTGCATTTCAATAAATCATCACATCATTAAAATATTATCACCACATGATCATTCATAATGCATAATAAATCATAATCATTCATAATCCATTTGCATAATAAGTCATAAACATCATTTCCATATTAAATCAATTATCATTACCATCCATAATTGTTTCATATTCATCTCCATTAATAAATCAATTATCATAGTCATTGATTATTATTTCAAAATAAACTAATTATCATAACTTGCATATTAATCATATCATTTGCATAAATCATTCATGAAATATTGCATTTTAGTAAAGCATATTTAATCATTTAGGTACATTTTTAATCTAATAACCCTTTATCACTTTCATTCTCATCCATAACATTTAACTCAACAATGTGGGATAATGGAATTTCCTTCTCTCACATCTTTTATCCCACATTTCATCTTTAGCCCCTCTCCATCCTCAGGGAAATCTTATTTAAATGGGATTTTCCTCTTATTTTAGCCCTCACAAATTCTGCTCACAAATTTACATACTCATACCATCTTTGCATCTTGATTACATTTCTCATTCATCATAGCCTCTTTATTGCATTTTGTGCTCATAAAATCTTAGAGCAAATGCATGAATAAAGATCTTGGTGATAGGGAGACAATGGAGATGGATTTCTTTTAAAAGCATTGTTTTATTTCTATAGTTTAGATTTGCATTTCTGGTTTTGCTTTTAATTAGAATGACTCTATTGATGTGGGCTGAAATGGTGGTTCTTACTCCATAGAATCATGCATTTTTTTGGCTCTACAATTTGTATTTGATTAAATTCATCACTCTTCATCTCTTAATTAAATAAATCAACTTTATCTAATTAAGTCATCATCTTCTGTTAATTAAATAAATCATTTTATTTAATTAATCTCTAAAGTCATCTCATTTAAATTAAATAAATCTTTATTTGGTTTAAATCCAATATCAACCCTCTTTAATCAAATATTTATTTAATTCAATCTTTAATCATTTTCCTCTCAATTTTGATTTAAATAAATCCTAAAATTTAAGTCAAAGTTGTCACATCTCCTAATTCTTCATTAAATTAATTAAGCTTTGATTAATTTAATCTTAATCTATGTCACATCCTCTAGAGAATGCAACTTGCACAATAAATCAATTACTTTGATTTATTAAATCTCCATTTTCTCTCAACATGGAATAGAGGAGGAATATTCCTTCAAGTTTGAATTCAAAAATCCAAGTGGGCTTGGTCCTTCCAACAAGGCATTTAATTCATCTTACATGTCCTTTTCATTGAGCCAAGTGACATTAACTCCATTTCTTTCTCCCTCCAACATGTCACATTCAAATTTCAAATTTGAATCTCATAGCATTTATCATGCACATTGACCAAAATGTGCTCATTCCTCCTCCAATCGCATGTGGACAAGTGGCCTCTTCTTATTGGTTGGTCTTTTATCTCACATTCATCCAAATCCCTCATTCTTCCAATTTGGAAATATATAAATGAGAGACTCTTCCTCTCATCCAATCATCCATAATTTGAGTAGACTTACTATACTCAACTTCATCTTTATCCACAATCTCATGCAAAGTTACTCTCTTGACATTGAGAGTTAATTTTATGCATTTCATTCCATAGTTTCATAGTTAGGTTATGCCAAAATCTCATCAAGGAGATTCAATTACTCAACAATCATCAAAAGCTTACAAAAGGAATTGGGAAAGGACTGATTTCGACACACCAATCGACACCAATTCCCCCATGGGATCACTAGTTTGCTTACTTAATTAGGATTTACTTATTTTGTTCTTCATTGTCCTAGTTTGATTTTTAGTAAATGGATTTCATGGGGAATCCTTGTTTTCACTTGCATTTTATCTAACATTGTGCTTGTTTGTTGTGTTTGTGCAGGTACAAAATAAGGGTTCACACAACTCCACCGAGCTTCTTAGCATAAGATATAGATGGTCCAGGAATCTGTCTTTCAAAACCTTGGTCTTTTGTCACCTGTTGAGGAAGAGAAGCATCACTCAAGCTCTTTTCCACCAACCGTAGACTCATATGCGATACCTCGCACATCTATCAATGATAGATGGCCCTACCCTACGACAAATGGATTGGTTGGGTAACCACGTATGACATACCACTCTAAGCTTAGTGTTGTGCCCTACATGACTAGTATTAATAACCTACACTAGGTAGCCCTCATGCATTTAAATGGACATGGTGAATTGATAGTGGAGCCTCGACAAATCACACTACTTTGGCCAAAGTGTTCTCACTCGGTATAATCGAGCGATGGTCTACCATTCACTTACACTATAGCAAGCTCATTTTGACTTAAGGCCATTATATCTATGCTTAGGCAATCCCTCTCCACGGGAAAGCTACTCCCCTGGATAACCTATCTAACAACCTAAGGAAACACAATTCATAAATAAAATTACTAGCTCCCTCCCTTCACTGGACAACAATCCCAGGAGTAACCTACTAGCCATCTAGCATAATTAAATATCTAGCTATGAGTATTCCTTAAACTGTCTATGTTTATTCATATTTAGTATTATAACAATACATATGACAAACAATCTCTCTTACCCATGTTTAATTTTATCAAGTATAATAACAATACCTATGACAAACAATCTCTCCTATCATGGAGTAACTACAAACATTACAAAAAATAGAGTAAATAGTTTCCACTTTTCTTTCAAAGAAAACATTACTTTTCCCTATATGCAAGTAACTATAAAAGATTGGGTTAAGCATTCAAAAAGAAAAACATTCAACACTAATACGAACAAGGTAAGAATATCCTCTTGCCTGTGATAAGCTTTCCAATCAACTGGATGCGGTCATAGCACTTCCCAAATAACAACTAGCCTGGTATCGATCCTTCAACAAAGACTCAATAACCACTATCTCTCAAGTTGGGAAATACTTCTCTTAATAATAATAATAATTCTCTAATGCTCAAGTTCTCACTAACTATATTTGGTAGAATATTGCAAATAGAAATGTAGATAAAACGTAGAGACTTGCTCAAGGAATAATGCATAGAAGAATGCGTCCAAACAAATGAACAAGCTCACTATTTATAAAACAATCTGGTAACTAGACAACCTACAGTTTAGGCATGAGTTTTGATATCATGAGTTTTGATAACAACACATCTATCTTAGCTAAAAGGTGGAAAACATGTAAGCACATACCCAACTTAATCATCTACAGATCAACTTTGTTAAATGACAACAATTAGAGACCGATACAAATCTCTACATGATAGAATTCAGTTTGCATTTCATAATATACATCTACAGGTATAAGGATTCAAAGGTGGCACTACAGCTTCATATTCACATACAGAGTTGGCGTAATTTCCTTACATCTAAAATAGTCAACATCATATTTGCGAAACCAAGCTTATATCGACTTAGTCTTGGTGTGAGTTGATTCATATAATAAATCGATTTGACAAAGTCGTTAACTAGTTTACATGCCTTTATAGATGTTGGTTGATACTTAAAAACATGGTAAATAGAGTTTACTAAGTCCATGGCTCTCTACAAAAAGGGCATTGACTTATTCTATCAACATTCATCGAATTAATGATTGCTCAATGTTTGCAGATTATAAACTCTTCTTTCGCAGATAGCAAGAGTATAATGCAGCTAAAGAATATAGTCATTATTATCTCATAGTTTGGCCTTTGATTTAATTATAAATCAGTTGATAATTATTGCTTTATATAGTCAATCTCAAAGCAAATATCATTTAAATATATATGTAGCATATACGTTTATATATACTTACATATATATATATATATATATATTAGCACACATAAATACATACATATATATGTATACGTATATATGTATATGTTAGTATATATATCCATATTTGTCATATGTCAATAAAGCATGTATATATAATCGATATACAAAATAATGCAACAAGATAGCAATCACATAGTTACAATCTATATAATATATCCATATATATGTATACACGCCCCTCTATTAAGTATTTACACTTATGTGTGTATTGTATCTATACAAATATATATATGTATATACTATATAGCAACATGATAGTCAAATGATCCATTCAATATCCGAATGATCATGGCCTATGACTATAGCGTCATATCAATCATTTATATACATATATGCATCTCTATACATATTTCGTCATACTCGTATGGACATCCCATTATATCCATCGTACGGGTATGCTCTCATATGCATATATGTTTATATCCCAATACTCATTCAAGCACACAAACAAACACAATAACATGAGGAAGGACCCACAAACTCAAACAGATAACATCACCTTATAATGCACTCAATAGTAAACAAGACCCTTACTAATACAAATACATCAAACTAAGGATGACTTACCTACTTCCCACATAATAACCTGACTCAATCAATCTATTGTGAGTGTGTGAATAAGCTTAGATAGGTTACGTTACTGGTTACCCAACCAAGACCTTCTCTTGAGTGATACTTCCCCTCCACCTGGAGGAATGAACATATACCTACATCCAACTATCACATGCACATGGTAGTCAGTTGTTCCAAAACATGCATTTCACATAATACATCTCCATAGTTAAAATATTAATTCAATAACCATCCATTTAACACATATGCATTTCTTCATATGACATTAAATGAAATAGCGTTCATTCATAATGTATTGATAACAAAGTACAAGCACATTTTATTCACCATCAAAATACAAATTACATTCACATTTACCCTATATAGTAATAGTAAATAGTAATTACACGGTTTGGGGTGTAACATACTTCCCCCCTTGTGAATCATCATCCCTGGTGATCTATAGCACTTTAACATACAAATAAATTCAAGTAAAGTTTTACTTACTAGTCTCAAAATATGTAAGATTTATAAAATATTTATCCTATGTAGCACCACTCCTTGCAACCTTGTCCCCCCTAGAATTTTCATCGAGTGTCCTTGCTATCGCTTAGGGAAAACTTGTATGTCTCACACATACTTACTCTCACAAAGAGCTTACATGTTGTATTCAAAATATATCTTATGTACATCCCATGTACGATACTATCTAAACAACACATGACACCTATACTATAGTGACTGGAAGGCACGTTCTTGTTGGCTCATGAATTTATCCTTAGCATAATCCAAATAGAAAAGGAATAGCGATGCATTGTGCACTACACTATGGGTCTCATCCTTCCCTTTGGTATTTACACCTTCAGATAACTCAGAAGTCGAGTTCTCCCATCTCTTACTTATCTATTTACTTTAGCCAAAAGTAATGCTCTTGACCACTTGTCTGTCTTGAGCACAACATTGCTCTTCGACATCTATCAATTCTGATACTGCTTCATACTTAAGCTTTGTCTTGACAAAGTTTTATTGATCTCTTCGATCTATTAATCCTTTTTGAAAAACCATCAAGTCTAAGGTTAACCCTATTTCTTAGCCTATCTCAGCCTAATAGAGTTTTCAACCTTCCTTTCCATATGATGGATCAAATATCAATGTTAGAAGTTTATAAGTATTCAAAAAATCATTCAAGATTCGGTTTTCCTCTTTTACCTATTTGGATACAATAATATATTGTCCATTCATTCAATTGAATGTCTCGTAGTATGATCATGGTCCAGACAACCTTATCATTATTTTCTTGTTCTCAACTGAGACAACCCTCTCAGGATTACTACACAACTACCTTACACAATATATTATTTAGGACCGAAACCTTGTAATCAAGCTTCCAACCACGTTGGTTACCTTTGGTGAGTTTTTCCACCACAACATTATGCCAGTTTTGCTAACATAGACAGGTTAAATTGTCTTGCATTCTACCACTACCCCTCTTGAATCTCAAGAGAGTACACATGTCCTTCCAATGACGACATCTTGTCTTCATTTTCTAGAACACTAGACATTATCTTGTTATATACTCAACAACATCTTACTCCATATTTTTTCCATATTATAGTGGTTCCTCACCCAAAAAATAACTCTGTCACCCCAATGTCCTACCTCTGACACCAACTTTCTCATTCCATCCCTTAATTCTCCAAAATTTTGGGTACATAGGCTCTTTTATATCACATATTAGTCTATTCTTCGACTAAGTGAAAACCTATTTTATTGTCTCATTCCACATTTAATTTCTAATTAATAATGGGTAGGAGTCTTACGTATTTAAATCCCATTTATCTTAGGACATTCATACCATGGATTTCTTCTATCCTCATATTATTTTCAAAGATGCAATCCATTTTTCAACTCAATCCCATTTTCCCGATAAGAGTTGGTACTAATTTCAAGTATTAATCCTAATTTAATCATGTTGGTTCCTAGAATATATCAAATTTAATTGCATACCTAATTACCAAGCACAAAATTTTCTCGTTAGCTCAAGTGATTTACTTAATCACATAGGCGAGTCTCAATCTCAGTATACCCTAATCTTTAGATTAAGTCATCAACCAACGACTAGTCTGATTATATAGGTTACTCTAACCTTATATGTTCCAATCAAGACTTGTGACTGACGGATTAGTATGGGTCGACTACACTTGATCCATGAGGATACGAAGCATAGTTATGCCACTAAATATCAATCCTAATAAGATCAATCAAGAAACATTAAACTAGGAATCCATTAAAACTTAACATACTAAACCATGAAAGCTTCAAAAACACCTATTCTAATCCATTGAAACTTATCCTATTAAGGGAGTGGTGTCGCATTGATGTGGAATGGCGACCTTTCCAATCTCGTGGATAAATGAGCCTATTCTAATCGATTCTATTGAAGAGAATCGACAAAACCTTTGATAGATGTGTGATGGAACATGATTTAAATGCTAAATTAACATGATGCAAGATATTTTAACATGATTTATGCTAAAATGGTCAAGATGTGTGAGTACAAAGCCAATCTAAATGGATTCTAAGCTAAAAATATTGAAACCCTAATTATCAAACAAGCTACATGAATGCATCTAAGTTACCATAGAAGCTATTAATTTAAGCTAAGCTAATATGCAAGTAAATTAAGCTAAAATAGTGTTAAATATGAGTGTAAGTGCAAGTGATTTTAACAACATAAGTTTGATGTTAAAAGATGGATCCATTTGTCTCCAAATAGTGACCTATTTATAGGAGGACAAATGAGAAATGAAGGGTTAAGATTGAAAAAGTTAATCAATGGTCAAAAAGGAAAGAGAGATGAAACATGGATCATGGATGAGAATCAATGATCACATGGATCAAGGAAAGAATCAAGGGTTCATATTCTTCCAAAAAAATACACATTCAAAACTTGCATAAGAAGTCTTGTAAGTTAACTTGCACATAAAGTCTTGTAAGTTTGTTATAAAGAAGAATATTCCTTTTTAAAATGAGCGCAGAAAGAGAATATTCTTTGGAATATTCTCATGGGTGAGGAAAATTAGATATTTAGAAAATTAAAACAAAGTTTTAATGTGCAAAAGGGGAAGGAATATTCTATGGGAATATTCCTTTTAGAGGAATGTGCAAAGGAGGAATATTCCCTTGCAAGTGGGGGGAATTAAATTTATTAGTAATTTGATAATTAAATAAATTTTTAATTATGAAAATTAGGGGAATTAAATGATATTCATTAAATAAATGATTTAATGAAAAGGGGAAAGTGTTATGATATTTAGTTAAATAACTTAGGGTTATTTAATTAAATAAGAGGACTTAGAGATTTAAATTAAATAACTTGATGTATTTAATTTAATAGGACGAAATGCTAGCATGAAAGAGGGTGAATTAACCTAATTAGGTCAATCAAATTAACGGATGAAAATGACATAATTAATTAAATAGCTAGGCCAATTTAACCAATTAAGCAAAAAGAGGATGGGTTTTAGGATGAAATGATGTTAGTTAGTCAATGTGATCCATCGAGATATTTTTAGGTGTCTACATTTTGCCCCTCTTTGAAGTAATGTACTCGTTGCATTGGTTCAAAGATTGATGTTGATGACGATGCAAAAATGGATATCGATGATCTCTTTGAGATGTTGATAGTCAAGCTAAAGTTGATTTATTGATAAGATTGTTGAGGATTCACAACAATACAAGGATTGTGTTGAATAACACAAGGATTGATAGGGAACGATATATCCCAATTATGGTTGATTTGATATATTGATCAAGATTTGCTAACAAGGCTAGGAACAAATTTTGTTAGATGATTTGATATCGATATGATCAAAAAATGGTTGGTTTCCCCCTCGAGAGATCGATTGGAGAATAAAGTCTTATGATCAGGCTCATGATAGGTGAAAACCAGACTTATGCTTGAGATGATTGAGATTTAAGGTTTATTTTGAATCAAAGAGCTGCAAATTTTCAGATTGTTGAGCTAAAGATGATATAGATGCCCTAGTGTGCCCCAACAAAAGAAGGATTGATGGCATGCTATCTCAGATATTGATGTAGATAGATTTCAGGATGTATAGAGACTCATCAGCTGTGGGTAACCTCATGTAAATTTTTATGAGGATTAGATAGATTCAATGCTCTTATAGAAATGTTAGTAAAGATAGAAGAAAAAAAAGAATAAATTGACCATTGATTTTGAGATTGATTCAAAAGTCCAACAATTCAATTATCCATCGAGACTTTATTAGAGATGGTGATGAGATGGATGATTTTGCTCATATCTTGGGATTGGGATTTTTTTGTCATTCCTTATGTTTGATATAACACATAGACATGATGCATCAAGGTATTAATAACCAGGATGGTGTTGTATCTAGTGTAATGGACTTTGACTTTGAAAATAGATAGGATAGTTCTTGTTCAAACCTTGACATACGGAAACCTCGTTGGAATGTATTTAGAAGTTTAGAATACATCAGACCAAAGTATACACAATATTCAACAATCTACTCCAAACAACCTCCCTACACACAACTATGCAAGTATGCGCCAAGATTATTTTACAAGAGGACCCACAAGAACAACAAATGAAAGATAATGATCGATGCCCCATTCCTTTCTCTCTAAATTGTTTTGATAGACATCATCAAGAGGTCCTCCAAATGGGTCAATAAGATAAACCATAAGAAAAGATCAAAGACAAACAGTCAGTGTTATCTATATCTCTTGCCAGTTTAATATAGCTAAGGAAATTTCTAATACTGATGCCCATTGTAGGAAGGATACATCCTAGGACATGTTGATCAAGTGTTTTGATTCAGATGAGGTGTGTGATAAGCCATTGATACAAACTCCACTAACTTGTTTACCTATGATCTAGACTTTAGATTTTGACACTTAGGTTCTCACTTTACAACTTGCAATACTTCCTTTCTATTTGTTTTTCCAAAAGTTGAAGGTGATGATTGATTTATTATGGATGAATTTCTATTACGGGTGAAAGTGAAATGGGATGGATGGTTTTGGTCTTTTTTTTAATATGTCAATGTTTTGGGTATTTTGAAAATGTTTTGAGGTTGTTTAGGTATTTTTGAGTGTTTATGTGAATGTTTTAGTTTTCAATTATTTGAGGTTACTTAGGGTTTTCCAAGTTTTCCAGCACATTTTGGATTTTTTGTTTTTCAAATGTTTAGGATTTTTGAGATTATTTGAATGTTTAGAGGTTTTCTGATATTTGAATGTTTAGGGTTTTCTAAGATTTCAAAAAATAACCTAACCTAAAAGAATATCCTAGGGGCCTTGGGGGTTGATCAAAGATTATCCTTGCCTACGTTATACATGCAGAGACCACGTAGTTTGACTGATTTGACTCATTGACGATGAGAGATGAATAGTAGATGGAATGTCAGTTTATTATGAAAGACTCCTAAAGGACTGACATGGGGTGTCTCGGGGACACATCAATGATGGCCTTGCCTATTTTCAAGCTTAGAGACTCGTAGTTTGATATGGAAACGTTTTTTATTTTTGGTGTTTTGACCTTTTTAGGGATTTTGGTGTGCTTTGGATGTTTTGGATTTTTTGCACGGTGTTGACGAGTTGGATATGGATATGTGACGATTTCAGTGATCTGATTTGAGATTTTATTGAAAAGCAAGCTAGGGTTGATTGGTCTAGTTGATGGACTAATGATGATAACATTGTTGAGGATACACAACAATGCAAGGATAGTGTTAAGCGACATGAGGATTGGGAAGGATATCCCGAGATGATGATGGATTGATTGGATTCGATTGATCAATACTTTGAAGCTAGGCTTGGAACAAAATCTATTGGAATGATTTGATGTGATTTTGAACTGCAAGGTAGAAGCAACCGATATTGATTATTAGGATTGATGTTTGATAAAAGATAAATATTTATAAGGAACATCTTCTCGTCAAAATGTGTCATGGGATAGTGATTTGGATTTTTGATGACAAATTATTTAACCAAATTTATTTTGCATTTTGTAAATGTTAGATCATCACATAAGTTATAGGATATAGCTCAAGATTTATCCCAGAAGCAAGATGTAAGTATCTACCCCCAGTGTCTAGCAATGTATGGAATGATATGGATGGATACATGGATAAATGAATGGATTGATGGATAGGTATGCAAAATATGCCAAGGATTATCTTGTGATAGGGTAACATGTTCGAATAGATTATGCCTCTTTGGACAATACCTCATGGCTCAGATAATCCAAGCTACGATAGGATCAATGGTAGTGACCCATGTCAAGATGTTTACCAAAAGTGATTGTGAAGTACATACCAAACCTTTTCCAAGTTAGATACGATGAAAATGGATTGGATAATAAATTATAGATTTATTATGGATAAGATGGATGGAATGCAAAATTTATTATGGATGGGATGAGATGCTTCCACTTGAAATGGTGCACATAGATGCTCAATTCTACTCATGACATCGGTTTTCCAGGTTTTCATCATGGTACTTGTCCAAAGCACCATCGAAGTGGTTTTCACTTGAGGACAATTTTTCTCTTGACTATTTTTTTTTTTGAAAGTTTATGCTCATGTTGAACCACCTGGTGGTGCTGATGTATATGCTACTGGTGTTTATATATATGTTGTTGTCATCATGATGTGCCAATTATATCCTTCTTGGAGGATTTTCTTTGTTAGAATATGGGTGCTTGAATGTAACCCTTGGATTCTCTTATTTACTTTGTTAATATTGGAGTTAACCTTACTTAGATGTGCACATCACAACAGAGTACCCTTAAAGTCCTTATGATAAAGAGTTGTTGCTAATACATGGTCAATACAAGATTTAGATACCATGGATGTCGAAGTGGATGGTGGAATGCTTTGAGGGATACAAGATGTAGATGGATTGGTCGACCATATGGAACCTTTGATTCTCCAAACATGGGATGATGAGCAATGATGGGTGGATATGGAGATCCAATTGGGACCAAATTCTTGATATACCTTGTAGGTCGCTCTTGAAGCTTTATTTTGTATTGATGGATATGTTTCCCTTTTTGACTTTTCCCCATAGTTTCTTTAACTAATGGAGTTTGATAGGGATGATTTTCTTTATTTTTCTTTGGTTTCCATTTGAATTTTTCTTATCCATTTTTATTTGTCGATTTTTTTGCTTCAATAATTTGCTCTTTTCTTTGATATAGACCTCATTCTTGTGGTTGGTCCCAATTAAGGGGTGGAAATATTCATGGATGATGATTCATGATATGAATGGTTGGAGTGTTGGTAGCTATTTCATCATAAGGACTCTTCGTGCTCCCCATGTTGGTGTTTGCACTAGATAAAGTTGCCCCCAATATTATGGGAGTATTACTAACATGCTTTGATTATGTTGTTGATGAACCATTTCCTTGTTGTTCTAGATTATTTAGCTTTTTTTATTTTTGATAATGCTTTATATCCTCATACTCACTTTCTTCAACCTGAGAGGATGTGTCTGATTTTGATACTTATTCAAAAGGTGTTGATGCTTTACAATCCATATAGGATTTTTCCCCATGATCCATTTTTTCTTGATCTTCAAAGGATGTTTTTGATTCACCATCCATGTAAGGTCTTCTTTATGATCAATTTTTGATATGTGTATGGATTTTTCTATGCCTTGATCATGTGTAAAGATATTAAGAGTAGGAGACTCTTGTTCCTTGGTAATGATATCAAGAGTAGGAGACTCTTTTTTTGGATGAAGATCATCTATATGTCCATTAGGA
The DNA here is from genome assembly GCA_007115665.2 of Sequoiadendron giganteum. Classification (NCBI taxonomy): domain Eukaryota; kingdom Viridiplantae; phylum Streptophyta; class Pinopsida; order Cupressales; family Cupressaceae; genus Sequoiadendron; species Sequoiadendron giganteum. The sequence continues at coordinate 394,949,613 of CM021106.1, forward strand.
GTAAGCATCTAATGTGCAGATGGAGGAGTATGTGATATATGGATATGATCATTATTTGTGACATCTTGTATGGATTGGAAAATACCCATTAGATCATGGTAGTATCTTGGAGATATGGATCCTTGATCTTGATTAATTTTGGAATTTATTTCGACATGCTTTGGATCAAGTCCTTGACATGGGTCAATTTCAAAGGATGGGTTGCTTATATAGGGTTCTTGAATGTCTTCATCAGACATGTGTATTGGCTCAATATTTTCTTGTTCTTCAAGTGAATTTGGATCATGTTGAGTTGAGGATTCCTTATATATCTGCAACCATAAGGTCAAAGGATGTCAATATGTCTTGGAAAGGACCATTACTAGACTTTGGTGAAAGATTTTGATCATTCTGTGGAATAAATTCTTGAGGTATGTCATCCAACTCATTGAGTGATGTAGAGACATCATCAACATTATCATTGGTGGATGGATCTTGAATTTTATCCTCAACAATTGTGGTAGAAACCTTGTCAATGTCTTCAACCATGATATCAAATGATGTTAAGATTTCTTGAAAGGGACCCTTGTTGGATATTGTTGGTGGGTTTTGATTAGGATTAAAAGTAACCCTTTATGTATGTTGATTTTATCATTGAATGTGGTAGAAACATCTTTAAGGTGCTCATTGATGGATAGATCTTGATCATTATTTTCAACAATTATGGTGGAGATATTATCACTACTATCATTAGTGGTTGAATCTTGGTCATTATCCTCAACCGTTATTTTTATTTGATCAAGAAGGTCTTGGATGAGATCTTTGAGTTTTATACAATTGAACTTCTCATGACCTTTTGTGCTATGGTATTCACAATAAAAATTATCATCATCCCATGGGAATTTGCTGCTAGATTCACCTCCATTTAATGCTTCTGGAAGATTGATAAGTTTAGCATGGACTAATGTGTTTAATGATGATTCAATTGGCTCCCCTAAAGGACTATATTCACATTTAGTGATGGTTTTGTTATCTTGTGAAGCTTGTGCTTGTTGAGATTGATCTAGTTGTGATTCATCTTAGAGATGTGGTGATTGATCTTGTTGTGGTTGTAGGGATAGATCTTGTTGTTGATTTTTTTCTTCTTGATATCCCATGTCTTAGTTTTGGAGATGTGGTCATTGATGTTGTGGATACAAACCAATGCTTTGATGATTTCGATAAGAGTGTATTGATTTGGAGGTGGGACTGTTTCTTAGTAATATGAATCAATGAATTGTTAGATGTTGTGGTTGTGTTGTTTATATGTGGTTGTCATTGATGTCAACACTATTAGAATTGGTAATTCTGAAGGCTGTATATGTCGAGGAGATTGAGAAACTTGTAATAAATATATTACAGGCAGTCTATGATGTTGTGAAGATCTAAGTGGTGAAAATTTTTATACGTTGAGTTTCTAGTGTCGCACACTAAAGGGTTTGTTGCCGAGCCTATCTAGTATGTTTTCTGAAATTTTCAATGGTACGCATCAGGAATTAAGGAAGTTATGAATTTTTGTGTTCCTACAGTCACTTTGTTACTATAGCAGGTGTTTTTGGAAGAAGAGGATGAAATTATAGCAATTTTAGTTGTTACGTATGTTCCTGTGACATTCGTGGATGAGTCTAGATTGTGCTCTATCCTTGTTGCATGTCTGCATTGTTTGGTGTGATTATGATCGAATATTTTTTTGATGTGTGCTCGAGTTTTCATGTTCTTGGCCGACATGATGGTGGTAACGTGTTGTGGATCCATGAGTTAATATTTTATTATTTGGTGTGTTCGAGGATGTTGATTTAGGTCCTCACTATGTTGTGACTGACTCAGGTTGATGTGCATCAAGATTTGTTCATATATTAAGGTTGACAGTTGTAATTTATTCTGTATTCTTGGCCGACAAAGTTGTTGATGTAAATTTGTATAACAGATATATAAGAGCGATTGTCTATTCATTGTAAATGTATGCTCAATGTATGCTCGATGTATGTATGTGAAATATATGTGTGAATAAAGATCAAATCATTCAGGAGCAAAGCAGAGTGTGAAAGAGATTGAGCATAGTGCGAAGGAGTTTGAGCATAGTGTGTAGAAGTTTTTTTGTGCCTAACTAGAACTGTCATCAGACTTTTGTAGAAGCTAATTTCTCAGTTCAACCTCATCATATGTATTTAATTTGATTATTTTATGTAAGGTAATGAGCCTTCCTCTGAGCAGTGAGCTCTAGGCAGTGTTCCTAAATGCATGTGCATTCCCTATTCATTTCTTTCATTATACTTCTAATAGGGTATACTCTTGTGGACTAACATCCACCATGGTTTTTTCCCTAACAGGGTTTCCACGTATAAAAATCTTCATGTTCATGTGTCTCTGATGTGTTGTTGATTTATGCTTCCACTGTTAATTATCAAATCTAAGATTACAAGTTGTTTAAAGTTGAATAAGTCTTAATTCCGTGAAAACTGATTCATCCCCCCTCTCAGTTGTCTATCCTTGTTTTGCCAACAATTGGTATCAGAGTAGGTTCCTCAAAGGGGAAAGC
>CM021106.1:394952269-395132937 GCA_007115665.2 Sequoiadendron giganteum
ATCTTTGTCAAAAACCATAATTTAAATCTTATTTGGGTGCCTGATATTTTCTGCAGAGAGTTTGCAGCAAATAAAAGTTTTCTATTTTTATTTTAAATGTTTTTGCAATAACTTTATTTCAGTCCTGGCATATTTTTTTTTTTGTGTATCTATTTTTTGCAGGCTATTTTGAGGTATTCTCAAGCATTATTTCAAAGGATTCATCTGCCATGTCCATGCGTTCATTAGTCCATCAGAGCATTGCTCCATGTTGTTTAAGATTTTAAATTAAGTTTTCAGTTTAGTTTTAATTTTTAATTTTTAGTTTTAATTTAGTTTTAGATTAATTTTAATTTAATTTTAGATTAATTTTAATTTAATTTTATATTAATTTTAGATTAATTTTGATTTAGCTTTTAGATTAATTTTAATTTAGTTTTTAATCTAATTTTAAATCAATTTTAATTTAGTTTTTAGACTAATTTTTAACTTAGTTTAGAATTTTAGTTTCTAATTTCATTTAGATTTTTAATGTTTAGATTTACTGTTTAGTTTAGATTTTTTCTTTACTTTTTAATTTAGCTTTAATTTAGTTTAGATTTTAGATATTAATTTAATTTAGTTAATGTAGTTTAGATTTTTTTTATTTTTTTTTAGAGTTTTTTTTTAATGTAGATCTTAAATTTAATTTTAGATTTAAATTAGATCTTAATTTAGATTAGATTTAAATTCATTTTAATTTAGATTTTAATTTAGAATTAATTTGAAACTAACTTTAGTCTAGACTTATTTTTAATCTAGATTTAAATTAACTTTAGATTTTGATATAGATTTTAACTTTTAGTTAGATTAACTTTAATTTAAATTTTAATTAGATTAATTTTTATTTTAGAATAAGTTTTTAATTTTAGATTAATTTTTAATTAACTTTAAATGATTCTTTAGTTGAGATTTTAAATTTGATTTTAATTAGATTTTAATAAGAATTAACTTTGAATTTAAATTAGATATTCTTAACTTTAATTAGATTTAGATTTTTAGATTTAAATTTCAACTTAGATTTAGCTTTTAGTTCTTAGTTTGGATTTATATTTTTAAGTTAGATTCTAATTTAAAATTTAGAATAATGTTAGTTTTTGTTTTAGTTTAATTTTAGTTTTGGGTCTAATTTTATTAATTTGGGTTCTCTTACAGGTTCGTTTGGCAGAGAATTGAAAATCAAAACAGACAATTGTCAAAGAAATGTGGCATGAAACTACTAATGAGATTGTGATGCAGGATGTTCATTGAAGACATGATTTTGAAACCAATTGTCTTTTAGATTAGAAAACATTTCAATTGGTGCATTAAAAATGAACAATTATCTTTTCTCACATAGGATTAACTAGGGGTTGAATGAACACTGTTTGTTGTGCTTGACGGTGGTAGGTGATTATGCTCTCACCTTGTGCAAACTAGGTGATCAAGAATATAGACCCATCTATTTTATGTGTTACCCCGATTAAATAATCGAATTATCCTCTCTCCTTGCGCACTTGTGTGATCCTGGGTGCAAGAGAAATGATTATTGACTCTAGAACTTGGGCCTACCTTGGTGGGAAAAAGTACTCACCCCAAGGTGACTCAGACAGAAAATAAATATTTTTTGCCAAGCTACCACTGACCGATATATAAATGTGAATCCTAAGGGAAAGCCTAGGATTACGAGTGCGGATGTGTCATATGAACCAAGTAGTACTCCCCAAAACCCTATTGAGCATAACCTCTTTAGGTTGGAGTGCCTTCTAAATGAAGCTTAATCTTGTGCCCCATGTATGGCCACTCGAATGGGGGTCCCAAACTAAAAACCTTTGTGTAGTTGCCAAAATCCCATCTATTTTCTAGCACAACAACAGTCGTTGTGAAGGCATCCACATTCTCATAGTTCTTAGTAGAGGTGATCAACCCACCATGAGAGATTTATGGGGGTTGGAAGCTTGGTTGGCCTAAGAAGTGAGTGCAATGTAAGGGGGAGCCCGTGCAGCCAAGCTTATGGATTCATCTACTAAGAATAAGTGTGGTTGGGGAAACCCATGTGGAATCTAGAAAATATAGTCCTTTCCAACCTTAGGATTTGTGATTATCTTATTAAACTCAAACACTTTGTCTACTATATCTTGCGTGTGTGTTAAAAAATAGACCTGAAATAAACATCACACCTAGTAACTTGCAACATCTCAAACTTTGCAAACCTCAAAGGGTTCAACAACACAAACATACAACGTGAACCTATCACTTGGATTTCTTGGGGTCATCATCCTTCAGTTTTTATTTTTCAATCCTTGCATTCCACCCAATCCTTCCATTCCATCTAGACTTTGCATTTCACCTAGTCCTTGCATTCCACCTAGCCCTTACATATTCATGGGCCTTACATATTCATATCCCTTTCATCCTAGTCCTTGGATATTCCTAGTCTTGCATACATAGGTTGCATTACATAGTTCTTTCATATACATAACACTCCACCTAGTTCTTGCATGTTTAACCCCTTTGCGTATCAAGACCATCTCACCTAACCTTTGTATGTTCCAAGAATTTAGTCCTTTGCATATTCATCATCAATCAAATAAAACCTTTAGCTTTCACTTAGGCTACTCTTCCTAGGTCTTTAAATCAGACCATTGGCTATCTATCACCCACATCACTCGAGGTTCATCATCCTTGAGTTAGGGAACATACCATTATCCTTGAGCAGGGTAATCCTTTTGGAGTCTATCATATCCTACATACCCTCTATTGAACATTGGTCCTTGTGTCTATCCATTATAACACAAGTAACACCTTTACATCATAACCAACTTTGAACCCAGAGTTGCCTTGGAGCTCTTGCATTGTTAGCTTGTCATACCATACCTTACCACTTCCATATCTCATCTTAGAATAATATCCTTTTCATTACATCCTAGTCTTAGGTATCATACATTACCTTGGATTAAACATCAAAACAATCACCTATGACCCCTAGAACAAGAGAAAAAATGTTTCAAGAAGAAGGGAACCCTTGGGAAAGAGACTTTGATGGGGAAGATAACATTAGTGTTGCAACTAGAGAAACAAATGAAATTGATGATGAAGAAATACCCAAATCAAATATAGAAGAAGCACTTAAGGATCATAGATTCACTAAACTTCTTACGGAGGTAGTCAAATGTAACCCACAACAATACTTCCAAGCCCTTGTTGATGAAGGAATCAAAATGCCTCTTGATTTTGACATGTCACTTCTCACGATGAATGACCAACCTGAATCTAGTGAATCTAAACATCCCAAAACAAACAACGATGGTAGAATCAAAGATCATAGACCCTTTTATCTACAACCAGGTTACAAGCGATCTTCAAATACCTCAAAACCCACACCAACAAATGATCCTATTTTGGATGAGCTTAGAACATTGAGACAAGAATTGGACACCCTTAAGAACCGTAAATCATCATCTCATAAGTTCTCCATTGAAGATATATGTCCTTATCCCTTTGATCCAAGCATATCAATGCCACCTTTTCCTAACCATTGGGACATACCAAAACTTGACAAATATAATGGAAAAGGGGATCCTAAACATCACTTAAGACAATTTTGTGCTACTACCATGGAATTTGCAGTTGATGAAACATACATTATGAGATTATTCCCCCGCAGTCTAGGAGGAGAAGCTATAAAATGGTTTTCACAATTACCCCCGACCATCAAATCCTTTCAAGAATTGGCTGATAAATTTGTCTCCAATTATAGCTTCAATTGTGACTTTAAAGTGACCATGACAAACCTTTTCAACACCAAACAAAAACCAGGTGAATCTTTTGTGTCATTTTTGCAAAGATGGAGACATTTAACAAAACGATTACCTTATGTCATTCCTGATCAAGAATTGGTTGACCTCTTTTGTCAAAATTTGAACAAAGAAATTGGAAGGGAACTTCGCCTCAAATGCTTGGATTCCTTTGATGATGCCATAGAAATGGGATTCTGAATCGAACAAACTCTCATTGATGATGGAACCATAAAACATAATAATGATAGAGATCATAAATCAAATTCGAACAACAAGACACCTTTTTGGGTAAAGAACAAGAATGTAGTCAATGACGGAGTTGTTGATGCAAAAACAACTAAAACATCATTACCTATTTATAACCTCAAAGGTTCATCTTCAGATAAAGGAAAAGAAAAACAAAGAAGTTTCCCTAAACGAAATTTTACACCATTGGGACAATCACTTGAATCCGCATTAAAAGAACTTCTTGAAATCAATATTATAATGCTACCTGAAATAAAGGAATATAATCCACAAGTCAAACCCCCATGGTGGAATGAGAATCACTTTTGCGACTATCATAGACATAAAGGACATAAGACTAATAGTTGCAATAAACTTCGACATCTAATACAAGACCTTATTGATGATGGTAAGATAGTGGTTGACGGACACACTCCTTTTGGTAACTCTGATCGTGAGGTGTTTAAGAACCCTTTCCCTAAGCATGACAAGGATAAAGGAAAGGCCCTTGAATCTGGTGATGGTGTAAACTATACTACTACTAAGTATGACTATACCATACATAACATCAGTGAGGTTGATAATCATGTAAACACTTTCATTATAAAAGGAAAAGCACCTGATTGCAAGGTTACTACCCGCAAAGGCACAATCACCCTTAGAGGTCCTAATTCAAAACCCACTCCACCAACTTCACAGTATAACCTCATAGAGCATTTAGGAAAAACACCCGCACAAATTTCCATACTTGAGTTGCTACGCCTATCTCCTGAGCATAAAGCTATCCTAGATAAAGCGCTTGCTACTGCTACAGTGCCTACAAACCTACATGTAGACCAATTCCAAGCTATGGTGGGACATATCACCTCGCCTTACACTATCACTTTTACTGAAAGTGATGATTCATCCCCTCGACAACCGCATAATGCAGCTTTACACATTCATGTCCTTATCAATAATGCCAAGATCAAGCGAATTCTAATAGACGGAGGAGCTAGTCTTAATATTTGTACCCAAGAATTGATCACAAAATTAGGGTTTTCTGAAAATGCAGTTGATCCAAGGAACAAGATTACCATAAAGGCATATGATGAAGAGGAACGCTCTTCTAAAGGATCAGTTACTCTACCAATCAGAGTCGTCCCTATGGTAAAGGATGTGGTTTGCCAAGTCCTTGATCTCCCATTGACCTATAATATCCTCCTTGGAAGACCTTGGATTCATGCAATGCAAGCAATACCTTCTACCTACCACCAGTGCATTAAATTCCCACACAATGGTGTTGAAATCACAATACAAGGAGATCCCAACCCTTTCATGTACTGCCATAATCTAAGTCCTAAAATTGAAATCACAATCCCAAGCAATCGTGAGTCATTTCCTTTCCAAGCATATGTTGATCCTAAGTCCTTAAAATCATCCTCCTCAAAATCCAAGGAAGTTGAGACAAAAATACAAGTAAAAGAAAAAGGAGTAGGAGAATATACTTTGAATCATGCCCTTTACATTGGAAAGTTACCTTTATCTCCCCATACCTATGGAAAACCACAAATTACTAAGACCACATCAGATGTAGAGTCTACAGGGACTTGTAAATTAACCAATCTCAAAAAATGGGGAGTCCTCTCTAATGAAGTAAAAGAAGCTGATCTCCTGAAATGGCTATACAAAGATGAGGATATAGAAAAAGAACAAACTGAAATAAAGATACCTGTTGGACAATATGGTAAAGGTTTTGATCTTATGAAACAAATAGGATATGATGGTAAAATTCCTCTTGGCTTACAAAAATAGGGTATCTTGGAACCAATACAACCTACTCATATGCAAAAAGTCCCTGGTTTAGGATATGATGCACAGAAAGATAAGACCTTGAGTACCACATGTACTTCAAGTAAGGAAGTAGAGTCCTCTAATGCTACACAGACAAACGAGGAAAGTACCATCGATGACTTCATTGACATTTATGACTATGATAGTATCCCTACCCCTGAACTTGATCATAACATTTTTACCCTTGAATCCATTCAAAATATTGATTCAAATCATGGCCCTTTACCCTTGGTTCACCCCGAACTCATTGATTTAGATCAGAAGGAACCACCACAACTAGATGTATTTCAAAATGATGAGGCAATCATAAAATTTTTGGGAGCACAAGTAGATACACCTTTTGAGGGTCATAAGATAGGTTTCACCATAGAACTCAACAATGCAACTTACTTTGGGGAGGGTGCCAAGCCTTTCAATCACAAAATTATTAAAAATATGAATAGGTCTTCTAGTGAAAACCACCCTGTGGCACTATTAGACCCGAAAAAAGTAAAAAAAAGGGATGTATCCAAGGGTGAAAACCTCTCTAAGGCACCTGAGGATGGAAGGCTTGACACACTTCCCTTAGTAGTATATCATGAAAAGTCATCTATGCTAGTGGAGAAGACAATACTAGCTAACTTGGGTATAGGAGAAGAACCAAAGATAATTCATCTAGCAAAATCATTAACACCTGAAGAGAGAATAAATCATATACAGTTTTACAAGGAAAGACAAGACAAATTTGCATGGTCCTATGCAGATATGCCAGGACTTGATCTAGATCTAGTCATGCATCACTTATCTTTTCCACCAGGGGCAAAACCTGTTAAACAAAAGTTGAGAAAAATGCACCCCCATATTGCTCTATTGGTGAAAGCTGAATTTCAAAAGTTGCTCGATGTGGGATTTATAAGACCTATTGACTATGCTGATTGGATTTCAAATTTAGTACCAGTTTCAAAACTTGATGGGGGCATCCACATTTGCACAAATTTTAGAGATTTAAACAAAGCTTGTCCTAAGGATGACTTCCCACTTCCAAACATTGACATGATAGTGGATTTGACAGCAGGACATGAAATGTTATCCCTCATGGATGGTTTCTCAGGCTATAATAAGATTAAAATAGCTCCTGAAGATCAAATTAAGACAACATTCACTTATCCTTGGGGAACCTTCTGTTGGAATGTCATGCCCTTTGGGTTGAAGAATATTGGAGCTACCTACCAACGTGCAATGACCACTATCTTTCATGACATGATGCATACCTATTTGGAAAACTATGTAGATGATTTGTTGGGAAAATATTACACTAGAGTTGGACATCTAGAGATCATGGATAAAATTTTCACAAGATTAGAAAAATACAAAGTCCGATTGAATCCCAAAAAATGTGTCTTTGGGGTAACCTCTGGGAAACTCCTTTGATACATTGTCACATCTAAGGGAATTGAAGCTAATCCTACAAAAATAAAGGCTATACTTGAAATGCCTCCACCTAAAAATATCAGACAATTGAGATCATTACAAGGAAAACTTCAATCTATCCGTCGTTTTATAGCACAACTCATAGATAAATGTCAACCCTTTCAATATCTATTACACAAGAATGTTCCATTCAGATGGGATGACAAGTGTGAACAAGCTTTCCAAAAAATCAAAGAGTATCTGATGACACTGCCAGTATTAATACCTCCCATAGATGACAAGCCTTTACTTTTGTATATATCCACAACCACCATAGCAATCGGGGAACTTTTGGCACAACATGATTCTGAAGGAAAAGAATGTGCAATCTATTACATTAGTCGCACTCTAGTGGGATATGAGATCAATTATAGTTCTATTGAAAGAGCATGCCTTGCTATAGTTTTTGCATCACATAAGTTGCGACATTACATGCTTATGTACCAGATAAATCTCATTGCAAAAATTGATCCTCTTAAGTACCTCTTGAGCAAAGTAGCATTCATCGGTCGATTAGCTAAATGGGTGATGATTCTTAGTGAGTTTGATATTGAGTACATAGAAATAAAAGCAATTAAAGGACAAGCTATAGCATATCAACTTGTCGATGCTCCTGTGACAAATAATCATTGTCTTATTACTAAATTTCCTGATGAATCAATCTTCAACATGGAATCTACACATTTGTGGACTTTATATTTTGATGGCTCCTTCACACAAGGTGGTTCAAGTGCTGGAACTCTGTTTGTCACTTCGCAAGGGGATTATATACCTAGAGCTTACAAGATATAGTTTCTATGTACCAACAATATTGTAGAATACGAGGCCTTACTTTCTAGGCTCTGTATGGCTGTGCAATGGAAAATCCTAGAGTTGCATGTTCTTGGTGACTCTCAGCTAGTGATCAGACAAGTTAATGATGACTACAAAACAAAATATGAAAAATTAATACCTTACAAAAGAATGGTGGATGAATTCAAGGCCTATTTCACATCAATTTCCTTTGAGAAAATTTCTCGAGATAACAACCGAGTTGTTGATGCAATGGCAACAATTGGTTCACTTGTGGAAATGCCAAGTAATGCTGCCTACTCTGAGTTCTTGGTAGAGCCTCTTTTGGAACCTGCTTACAATATACCACAATCTGAAATGATCTGCCTTATTGTTGGTCCTAATTCTCAATGGTATGGCGATATTTATACCTATCTCCAAGATAACACCTTGCCATCGGATCTATCCACTAAATCCCGTAAAACCTTTATCCGTCAAGCTTCCCGCTACGTAATCTTAGCCAATACCCTTTACCACCGAGGTCTTGATGGTACTTTACTTAGATGTGTTGAGCATCATGAGAGAAAAACTGCTTTACGAGAAGTACATGAAGGTATATGTGGGGCACATTCTAGCGGTCCTACCTTAGCCAATAAACTCTTGCATATGGGTTATTATTGGCCTACAATGGAAACAGATGCTTATCAGTTTGTTAAAAAATGCAAGCAGTGCCAAAAACATGCAAACTTGATACATGCTCCTGCATAGGAATTACAGTCTCTTGCTACACCATGGCCCTTTTATCAGTGGGGACTCGATCTCATGGGCAAGATCCATCCACCTTCATCCAATGGTCATAAGTTCATTCTCGTTGCCATAGACTATTTCACAAAATGGATTGAAGCCATTCCTGTCACTCATATCACTGGAAAATAAATAGCCACTTTCATACTGAACTACATCATCTGCCGCTATGGTGTTCCTTTATCCATCATCACAGATAATGGACATCCATTCAAAAATCAAGATGTCCGTGAACTCTATGAGAAATTCCATATACACCATCATTTCTCCACACCTTACTATCCTCAAGGTAATGGCCAGGCTGAGGCCTCTAACAAAACCATTCTTAAAATTCTCAAAAAGACGGTCAATGAAGCTGGTCAAGATTGGCATATTCAACTGAATCCTGCCTATCGCACAAGTATCCGCACTCCTACAGGTGCTACCCCGTATGCCCTTGTATATGGATCTGAATCCATCTTTCCCATCGAGGTCGAGTTACCCTCTTTGCGCGTCTCCTTGCACAATCACATCAGTGATGAAGAATACCGAGTTTCCTGTTTACAGGAATTGGAGCTATTAGATGAACGAAGAAAAATTGCTTTTAACCATCTTAGAGCATATCAACAATGAATGAGTTGAAGTTATAATCAGAAAGTGAAAACACACACATTTGAGGTTGGAGATCTTGTCCTTCGTGAAAATCCTTGCAATCAACAAGACAGAGAAAAGAAGGGTAAATTTGAGCCTAACTGGTTGGGTCCATACGTTATCACTGCTGTGTATGGATCTGAGGCATATCAGTTATCTACTCCAGAAGGTGAATTGCTTAATGACCCCATCAACAGTATGAACATTCACAAGTTTTATACTTGAGTGCTTTAGAGGTTACACTCTTTTAAAGTCCTGAAAAAAATACAAAAAAATGGAAAAAAGTCTTGAAAAAGAAAAAAAAAGAAAAGTAAAGAGAAATCAATTCGTTCAATGGTGAAAACCACTTCGGTGGCGCCTTGAGCAAGTACCATGGTGAAAACTGAGAAATGGGTGCCATGTGTAGAGGATTTGCTCCTCTTTCCTTTGGAGCTCTACTTGATCTTTTCATCCCATTTTTCATTCACCCTCCACTTCACAATATCCTTTTCACACTCACCATGGCTTGTGAATTGTTTGACAATCCCCTCACTTGCTCGCTTTGTCATGCGTACTAGATTGGTCCTATTCCTCACAAGGGCATTTCCTCAACCTTAGCCATGGGTTAGGATATTGAGCATCTCGCGGTCAGAGAAACTACCCTCTTTGTCTGTCTACTTGCTTGCGATGCATCTCTTTCCGTTGTAAAAGGTCCTGAAAAAATCCACAAAAAAAATCATAATATGTCTTGAAAAAATCCATAAAAATCATAAAATGTCCTGAAAAAATCCATAAAAATCATAAAATGTCCTGAAAAAATCCAAAAAAATCATAAAATGTCTTCAAAAAATCCATAAAAATCATAAAATGTCCTGAAAAAATCCATAAAAATCATAAAACGTCCCAAAAAAATACATAAAAAACATAAAATGTCCTGAAAAATTGCATACAAATCATAAAATGTCTTGAAAAAATCCAAAAAAACGTAAAATATTCCAAAAATCCAAAAAATCAAATAACTTCAAAAATCCCTCAACACTGACACTTTCAGATCACCACATAGCTTTGAACTTCAGCAAAATCAAACTGCATCATGAGTAACAATCAAGCAAATATTGCAGCATACCTATCAATCCCTCTTCCAAATCAAAAGCGTACAACCGTACCAAGAATCAGTTCCATATCGAAGCATGACGCATGTTTGTTTGTTGGTCTTTGATTATTTTATGATTTTATCTTTGGTGGCATGTCTTTTAGCTTCTCCAGGATGTCTGGGACTAGAGAGGCGATGATGGGGCATGTTCACTTGTTTGCTACCTGTGGATTGTTTCTTATTCATAGGACGACTCATCTTAAGACATGGTTATCTAAAACCATTGAGGACCTATGAGTCTAGTATGGATGAGTGCATTCCTTGTCTGATAGTGTCTTCCATGCAATAAGTATTCAGGTCATCTAGGGTCCTTATACCTAGATGCTTATACTTCATTACTAAATAAAAACGCAAACAGTATTCAGGTCATCTAGATGTTCATGTTATCTAGATGCTTATACTAATTTGCGACATAATAAGCTCGATGATGATAAAAGCACTTAAAATGCACAAGAGGCTTCATCACCTTCATTTTCTCCCATCTTGCATCTTCCATTTATTGCATTTCATTTTCTTCATCTTTCTTATCATAGAGAAATCAATCAACTTGCATCTTGAAATCTCATGTCCCCTTTATCAATCAATCAATCATTCTATCAACTTGTATTACGCTAGTATCAATCTCAATCAGCTTCATTAGCTCATCAACCCAGCTATACTGATCATTTCCATCAATTGTTCAGTTACGCCTATCAATTGTGTATTTTCATCAAATGTACATCACTACTTTATCACTTGCACAATATCAAGTATCTAATCATTTTCTTGACATCTATCGAGAGATTAATCTTCTTACAACCTGTCTAATGAATCTCTTGAGGGGGCATATCATTCTTATCATATTCCTTACCAATATATCTCTCGGGGCATGTATCAGTTGATCAATCCTTTTCTTTGAAACAACGCGGTAAGTTGCATTGTCTCAAAGAGGGGAAAAATGTAGACACTCAAATTTATCCTTGCATCACATTATTCATCTATTGATTAAAATGATCAATTCATTCAATACTTTCTTCTATTCATGCATTTCATCAAATCATTAAATCATCTCATTATTGTTTGCATCTATCGCATTATCATCTTTGCACTATCATTCATTATCATAATCATTCACTAACATTTCATAATAAAACTATATTATCATTTAAATCACATCACTTACATATATCGTCCACCTCATATTGCATTTCGTTAAATCATCACATCATTAAAATATTATCACCACATGATCATTCATAATGCATAATAAATCATAATCATTCATAATCCATTTGCATAATAAGTCATAAACATCATTTCCATATTAAATCAATTATCATTACCATCCATAATTGTTTCATATTCATCTCCATTGATAAATCAATTATCATAGTCATTGATTATTATTTCAAAATAAACTAATTATCATAACTTGCATATTAATCATATCATTTGCATAAATCATTCATGAAATATTGCATTTTAGTAAAGCATATTTAATCATTTAGGTACATTTTTAATCTAATAACCCTTTATCACTTTCATTCTCATCCATAACATTTAACTCAACAATGTGGGATAATGGAATTTCCTTCTCTCACATCTTTTATCCCACATTTCATCTTTAGCCCCTCTCCATCCTCAGGGAAATCTTATTTAAATGGGATTTTCCTCTTATTTTAGCCCTCACAAATTCTGCTCACAAATTTACATACTCATACCATCTTTGCATCTTGATTACATTTCTCATTCATCATAGCCTCTTTATTGCATTTTGTGCTCATAAAATCTTAGAGCAAATGCATGAATAAAGATCTTGGTGATAGGGAGACAATGGAGATGGATTTCTTTTAAAAGCATTGTTTTATTTCTATAGTTTAGATTTGCATTTCTGGTTTTGCTTTTAATTAGAATGACTCTATTGATGTGGGCTGAAATGGTGGTTCTTACTCCATAGAATCATGCATTTTTTTGGCTCTACAATTTGTATTTGATTAAATTCATCACTCTTCATCTCTTAATTAAATAAATCAACTTTATCTAATTAAGTCATCATCTTCTGTTAATTAAATAAATCATTTTATTTAATTAATCTCTAAAGTCATCTCATTTAAATTAAATAAATCTTTATTTGGTTTAAATCCAATATCAACCCTCTTTAATCAAATATTTATTTAATTCAATCTTTAATCATTTTCCTCTCAATTTTGATTTAAATAAATCCTAAAATTTAAGTCAAAGTTGTCACATCTCCTAATTCTTCATTAAATTAATTAAGCTTTGATTAATTTAATCTTAATCTATGTCACATCCTCTAGAGAATGCAACTTGCACAATAAATCAATTACTTTGATTTATTAAATCTCCATTTTCTCTCAACATGGAATAGAGGAGGAATATTCCTTCAAGTTTGAATTCAAAAATCCAAGTGGGCTTGGTCCTTCCAACAAGGCATTTAATTCATCTTACATGTCCTTTTCATTGAGCCAAGTGACATTAACTCCATTTCTTTCTCCCTCCAACATGTCACATTCAAATTTCAAATTTGAATCTCATAGCATTTATCATGCACATTGACCAAAATGTGCTCATTCCTCCTCCAATCGCATGTGGACAAGTGGCCTCTTCTTATTGGTTGGTCTTTTATCTCACATTCATCCAAATCCCTCATTCTTCCAATTTGGAAATATATAAATGAGAGACTCTTCCTCTCATCCAATCATCCATAATTTGAGTAGACTTACTATACTCAACTTCATCTTTATCCACAATCTCATGCAAAGTTACTCTCTTGACATTGAGAGTTAATTTTATGCATTTCATTCCATAGTTTCATAGTTAGGTTATGCCAAAATCTCATCAAGGAGATTCAATTACTCAACAATCATCAAAAGCTTACAAAAGGAATTGGGAAAGGACTGATTTCGACACACCAATCGACACCAATTCCCCCATGGGATCACTAGTTTGCTTACTTAATTAGGATTTACTTATTTTGTTCTTCATTGTCCTAGTTTGATTTTTAGTAAATGGATTTCATGGGGAATCCTTGTTTTCACTTGCATTTTATCTAACATTGTGCTTGTTTGTTGTGTTTGTGCAGGTACAAAATAAGGGTTCACACAACTCCACCGAGCTTCTTAGCATAAGATATAGATGGTCCAGGAATCTGTCTTTCAAAACCTTGGTCTTTTGTCACCTGTTGAGGAAGAGAAGCATCACTCAAGCTCTTTTCCACCAACCGTAGACTCATATGCGATACCTCGCACATCTATCAATGATAGATGGCCCTACCCTACGACAAATGGATTGGTTGGGTAACCACGTATGACATACCACTCTAAGCTTAGTGTTGTGCCCTACATGACTAGTATTAATAACCTACACTAGGTAGCCCTCATGCATTTAAATGGACATGGTGAATTGATAGTGGAGCCTCGACAAATCACACTACTTTGGCCAAAGTGTTCTCACTCGGTATAATCGAGCGATGGTCTACCATTCACTTACACTATAGCAAGCTCATTTTGACTTAAGGCCATTATATCTATGCTTAGGCAATCCCTCTCCACGGGAAAGCTACTCCCCTGGATAACCTATCTAACAACCTAAGGAAACACAATTCATAAATAAAATTACTAGCTCCCTCCCTTCACTGGACAACAATCCCAGGAGTAACCTACTAGCCATCTAGCATAATTAAATATCTAGCTATGAGTATTCCTTAAACTGTCTATGTTTATTCATATTTAGTATTATAACAATACATATGACAAACAATCTCTCTTACCCATGTTTAATTTTATCAAGTATAATAACAATACCTATGACAAACAATCTCTCCTATCATGGAGTAACTACAAACATTACAAAAAATAGAGTAAATAGTTTCCACTTTTCTTTCAAAGAAAACATTACTTTTCCCTATATGCAAGTAACTATAAAAGATTGGGTTAAGCATTCAAAAAGAAAAACATTCAACACTAATACGAACAAGGTAAGAATATCCTCTTGCCTGTGATAAGCTTTCCAATCAACTGGATGCGGTCATAGCACTTCCCAAATAACAACTAGCCTGGTATCGATCCTTCAACAAAGACTCAATAACCACTATCTCTCAAGTTGGGAAATACTTCTCTTAATAATAATAATAATTCTCTAATGCTCAAGTTCTCACTAACTATATTTGGTAGAATATTGCAAATAGAAATGTAGATAAAACGTAGAGACTTGCTCAAGGAATAATGCATAGAAGAATGCGTCCAAACAAATGAACAAGCTCACTATTTATAAAACAATCTGGTAACTAGACAACCTACAGTTTAGGCATGAGTTTTGATATCATGAGTTTTGATAACAACACATCTATCTTAGCTAAAAGGTGGAAAACATGTAAGCACATACCCAACTTAATCATCTACAGATCAACTTTGTTAAATGACAACAATTAGAGACCGATACAAATCTCTACATGATAGAATTCAGTTTGCATTTCATAATATACATCTACAGGTATAAGGATTCAAAGGTGGCACTACAGCTTCATATTCACATACAGAGTTGGCGTAATTTCCTTACATCTAAAATAGTCAACATCATATTTGCGAAACCAAGCTTATATCGACTTAGTCTTGGTGTGAGTTGATTCATATAATAAATCGATTTGACAAAGTCGTTAACTAGTTTACATGCCTTTATAGATGTTGGTTGATACTTAAAAACATGGTAAATAGAGTTTACTAAGTCCATGGCTCTCTACAAAAAGGGCATTGACTTATTCTATCAACATTCATCGAATTAATGATTGCTCAATGTTTGCAGATTATAAACTCTTCTTTCGCAGATAGCAAGAGTATAATGCAGCTAAAGAATATAGTCATTATTATCTCATAGTTTGGCCTTTGATTTAATTATAAATCAGTTGATAATTATTGCTTTATATAGTCAATCTCAAAGCAAATATCATTTAAATATATATGTAGCATATACGTTTATATATACTTACATATATATATATATATATATATTAGCACACATAAATACATACATATATATGTATACGTATATATGTATATGTTAGTATATATATCCATATTTGTCATATGTCAATAAAGCATGTATATATAATCGATATACAAAATAATGCAACAAGATAGCAATCACATAGTTACAATCTATATAATATATCCATATATATGTATACACGCCCCTCTATTAAGTATTTACACTTATGTGTGTATTGTATCTATACAAATATATATATGTATATACTATATAGCAACATGATAGTCAAATGATCCATTCAATATCCGAATGATCATGGCCTATGACTATAGCGTCATATCAATCATTTATATACATATATGCATCTCTATACATATTTCGTCATACTCGTATGGACATCCCATTATATCCATCGTACGGGTATGCTCTCATATGCATATATGTTTATATCCCAATACTCATTCAAGCACACAAACAAACACAATAACATGAGGAAGGACCCACAAACTCAAACAGATAACATCACCTTATAATGCACTCAATAGTAAACAAGACCCTTACTAATACAAATACATCAAACTAAGGATGACTTACCTACTTCCCACATAATAACCTGACTCAATCAATCTATTGTGAGTGTGTGAATAAGCTTAGATAGGTTACGTTACTGGTTACCCAACCAAGACCTTCTCTTGAGTGATACTTCCCCTCCACCTGGAGGAATGAACATATACCTACATCCAACTATCACATGCACATGGTAGTCAGTTGTTCCAAAACATGCATTTCACATAATACATCTCCATAGTTAAAATATTAATTCAATAACCATCCATTTAACACATATGCATTTCTTCATATGACATTAAATGAAATAGCGTTCATTCATAATGTATTGATAACAAAGTACAAGCACATTTTATTCACCATCAAAATACAAATTACATTCACATTTACCCTATATAGTAATAGTAAATAGTAATTACACGGTTTGGGGTGTAACATACTTCCCCCCTTGTGAATCATCATCCCTGGTGATCTATAGCACTTTAACATACAAATAAATTCAAGTAAAGTTTTACTTACTAGTCTCAAAATATGTAAGATTTATAAAATATTTATCCTATGTAGCACCACTCCTTGCAACCTTGTCCCCCCTAGAATTTTCATCGAGTGTCCTTGCTATCGCTTAGGGAAAACTTGTATGTCTCACACATACTTACTCTCACAAAGAGCTTACATGTTGTATTCAAAATATATCTTATGTACATCCCATGTACGATACTATCTAAACAACACATGACACCTATACTATAGTGACTGGAAGGCACGTTCTTGTTGGCTCATGAATTTATCCTTAGCATAATCCAAATAGAAAAGGAATAGCGATGCATTGTGCACTACACTATGGGTCTCATCCTTCCCTTTGGTATTTACACCTTCAGATAACTCAGAAGTCGAGTTCTCCCATCTCTTACTTATCTATTTACTTTAGCCAAAAGTAATGCTCTTGACCACTTGTCTGTCTTGAGCACAACATTGCTCTTCGACATCTATCAATTCTGATACTGCTTCATACTTAAGCTTTGTCTTGACAAAGTTTTATTGATCTCTTCGATCTATTAATCCTTTTTGAAAAACCATCAAGTCTAAGGTTAACCCTATTTCTTAGCCTATCTCAGCCTAATAGAGTTTTCAACCTTCCTTTCCATATGATGGATCAAATATCAATGTTAGAAGTTTATAAGTATTCAAAAAATCATTCAAGATTCGGTTTTCCTCTTTTACCTATTTGGATACAATAATATATTGTCCATTCATTCAATTGAATGTCTCGTAGTATGATCATGGTCCAGACAACCTTATCATTATTTTCTTGTTCTCAACTGAGACAACCCTCTCAGGATTACTACACAACTACCTTACACAATATATTATTTAGGACCGAAACCTTGTAATCAAGCTTCCAACCACGTTGGTTACCTTTGGTGAGTTTTTCCACCACAACATTATGCCAGTTTTGCTAACATAGACAGGTTAAATTGTCTTGCATTCTACCACTACCCCTCTTGAATCTCAAGAGAGTACACATGTCCTTCCAATGACGACATCTTGTCTTCATTTTCTAGAACACTAGACATTATCTTGTTATATACTCAACAACATCTTACTCCATATTTTTTCCATATTATAGTGGTTCCTCACCCAAAAAATAACTCTGTCACCCCAATGTCCTACCTCTGACACCAACTTTCTCATTCCATCCCTTAATTCTCCAAAATTTTGGGTACATAGGCTCTTTTATATCACATATTAGTCTATTCTTCGACTAAGTGAAAACCTATTTTATTGTCTCATTCCACATTTAATTTCTAATTAATAATGGGTAGGAGTCTTACGTATTTAAATCCCATTTATCTTAGGACATTCATACCATGGATTTCTTCTATCCTCATATTATTTTCAAAGATGCAATCCATTTTTCAACTCAATCCCATTTTCCCGATAAGAGTTGGTACTAATTTCAAGTATTAATCCTAATTTAATCATGTTGGTTCCTAGAATATATCAAATTTAATTGCATACCTAATTACCAAGCACAAAATTTTCTCGTTAGCTCAAGTGATTTACTTAATCACATAGGCGAGTCTCAATCTCAGTATACCCTAATCTTTAGATTAAGTCATCAACCAACGACTAGTCTGATTATATAGGTTACTCTAACCTTATATGTTCCAATCAAGACTTGTGACTGACGGATTAGTATGGGTCGACTACACTTGATCCATGAGGATACGAAGCATAGTTATGCCACTAAATATCAATCCTAATAAGATCAATCAAGAAACATTAAACTAGGAATCCATTAAAACTTAACATACTAAACCATGAAAGCTTCAAAAACACCTATTCTAATCCATTGAAACTTATCCTATTAAGGGAGTGGTGTCGCATTGATGTGGAATGGCGACCTTTCCAATCTCGTGGATAAATGAGCCTATTCTAATCGATTCTATTGAAGAGAATCGACAAAACCTTTGATAGATGTGTGATGGAACATGATTTAAATGCTAAATTAACATGATGCAAGATATTTTAACATGATTTATGCTAAAATGGTCAAGATGTGTGAGTACAAAGCCAATCTAAATGGATTCTAAGCTAAAAATATTGAAACCCTAATTATCAAACAAGCTACATGAATGCATCTAAGTTACCATAGAAGCTATTAATTTAAGCTAAGCTAATATGCAAGTAAATTAAGCTAAAATAGTGTTAAATATGAGTGTAAGTGCAAGTGATTTTAACAACATAAGTTTGATGTTAAAAGATGGATCCATTTGTCTCCAAATAGTGACCTATTTATAGGAGGACAAATGAGAAATGAAGGGTTAAGATTGAAAAAGTTAATCAATGGTCAAAAAGGAAAGAGAGATGAAACATGGATCATGGATGAGAATCAATGATCACATGGATCAAGGAAAGAATCAAGGGTTCATATTCTTCCAAAAAAATACACATTCAAAACTTGCATAAGAAGTCTTGTAAGTTAACTTGCACATAAAGTCTTGTAAGTTTGTTATAAAGAAGAATATTCCTTTTTAAAATGAGCGCAGAAAGAGAATATTCTTTGGAATATTCTCATGGGTGAGGAAAATTAGATATTTAGAAAATTAAAACAAAGTTTTAATGTGCAAAAGGGGAAGGAATATTCTATGGGAATATTCCTTTTAGAGGAATGTGCAAAGGAGGAATATTCCCTTGCAAGTGGGGGGAATTAAATTTATTAGTAATTTGATAATTAAATAAATTTTTAATTATGAAAATTAGGGGAATTAAATGATATTCATTAAATAAATGATTTAATGAAAAGGGGAAAGTGTTATGATATTTAGTTAAATAACTTAGGGTTATTTAATTAAATAAGAGGACTTAGAGATTTAAATTAAATAACTTGATGTATTTAATTTAATAGGACGAAATGCTAGCATGAAAGAGGGTGAATTAACCTAATTAGGTCAATCAAATTAACGGATGAAAATGACATAATTAATTAAATAGCTAGGCCAATTTAACCAATTAAGCAAAAAGAGGATGGGTTTTAGGATGAAATGATGTTAGTTAGTCAATGTGATCCATCGAGATATTTTTAGGTGTCTACATTTTGCCCCTCTTTGAAGTAATGTACTCGTTGCATTGGTTCAAAGATTGATGTTGATGACGATGCAAAAATGGATATCGATGATCTCTTTGAGATGTTGATAGTCAAGCTAAAGTTGATTTATTGATAAGATTGTTGAGGATTCACAACAATACAAGGATTGTGTTGAATAACACAAGGATTGATAGGGAACGATATATCCCAATTATGGTTGATTTGATATATTGATCAAGATTTGCTAACAAGGCTAGGAACAAATTTTGTTAGATGATTTGATATCGATATGATCAAAAAATGGTTGGTTTCCCCCTCGAGAGATCGATTGGAGAATAAAGTCTTATGATCAGGCTCATGATAGGTGAAAACCAGACTTATGCTTGAGATGATTGAGATTTAAGGTTTATTTTGAATCAAAGAGCTGCAAATTTTCAGATTGTTGAGCTAAAGATGATATAGATGCCCTAGTGTGCCCCAACAAAAGAAGGATTGATGGCATGCTATCTCAGATATTGATGTAGATAGATTTCAGGATGTATAGAGACTCATCAGCTGTGGGTAACCTCATGTAAATTTTTATGAGGATTAGATAGATTCAATGCTCTTATAGAAATGTTAGTAAAGATAGAAGAAAAAAAAGAATAAATTGACCATTGATTTTGAGATTGATTCAAAAGTCCAACAATTCAATTATCCATCGAGACTTTATTAGAGATGGTGATGAGATGGATGATTTTGCTCATATCTTGGGATTGGGATTTTTTTGTCATTCCTTATGTTTGATATAACACATAGACATGATGCATCAAGGTATTAATAACCAGGATGGTGTTGTATCTAGTGTAATGGACTTTGACTTTGAAAATAGATAGGATAGTTCTTGTTCAAACCTTGACATACGGAAACCTCGTTGGAATGTATTTAGAAGTTTAGAATACATCAGACCAAAGTATACACAATATTCAACAATCTACTCCAAACAACCTCCCTACACACAACTATGCAAGTATGCGCCAAGATTATTTTACAAGAGGACCCACAAGAACAACAAATGAAAGATAATGATCGATGCCCCATTCCTTTCTCTCTAAATTGTTTTGATAGACATCATCAAGAGGTCCTCCAAATGGGTCAATAAGATAAACCATAAGAAAAGATCAAAGACAAACAGTCAGTGTTATCTATATCTCTTGCCAGTTTAATATAGCTAAGGAAATTTCTAATACTGATGCCCATTGTAGGAAGGATACATCCTAGGACATGTTGATCAAGTGTTTTGATTCAGATGAGGTGTGTGATAAGCCATTGATACAAACTCCACTAACTTGTTTACCTATGATCTAGACTTTAGATTTTGACACTTAGGTTCTCACTTTACAACTTGCAATACTTCCTTTCTATTTGTTTTTCCAAAAGTTGAAGGTGATGATTGATTTATTATGGATGAATTTCTATTACGGGTGAAAGTGAAATGGGATGGATGGTTTTGGTCTTTTTTTTAATATGTCAATGTTTTGGGTATTTTGAAAATGTTTTGAGGTTGTTTAGGTATTTTTGAGTGTTTATGTGAATGTTTTAGTTTTCAATTATTTGAGGTTACTTAGGGTTTTCCAAGTTTTCCAGCACATTTTGGATTTTTTGTTTTTCAAATGTTTAGGATTTTTGAGATTATTTGAATGTTTAGAGGTTTTCTGATATTTGAATGTTTAGGGTTTTCTAAGATTTCAAAAAATAACCTAACCTAAAAGAATATCCTAGGGGCCTTGGGGGTTGATCAAAGATTATCCTTGCCTACGTTATACATGCAGAGACCACGTAGTTTGACTGATTTGACTCATTGACGATGAGAGATGAATAGTAGATGGAATGTCAGTTTATTATGAAAGACTCCTAAAGGACTGACATGGGGTGTCTCGGGGACACATCAATGATGGCCTTGCCTATTTTCAAGCTTAGAGACTCGTAGTTTGATATGGAAACGTTTTTTATTTTTGGTGTTTTGACCTTTTTAGGGATTTTGGTGTGCTTTGGATGTTTTGGATTTTTTGCACGGTGTTGACGAGTTGGATATGGATATGTGACGATTTCAGTGATCTGATTTGAGATTTTATTGAAAAGCAAGCTAGGGTTGATTGGTCTAGTTGATGGACTAATGATGATAACATTGTTGAGGATACACAACAATGCAAGGATAGTGTTAAGCGACATGAGGATTGGGAAGGATATCCCGAGATGATGATGGATTGATTGGATTCGATTGATCAATACTTTGAAGCTAGGCTTGGAACAAAATCTATTGGAATGATTTGATGTGATTTTGAACTGCAAGGTAGAAGCAACCGATATTGATTATTAGGATTGATGTTTGATAAAAGATAAATATTTATAAGGAACATCTTCTCGTCAAAATGTGTCATGGGATAGTGATTTGGATTTTTGATGACAAATTATTTAACCAAATTTATTTTGCATTTTGTAAATGTTAGATCATCACATAAGTTATAGGATATAGCTCAAGATTTATCCCAGAAGCAAGATGTAAGTATCTACCCCCAGTGTCTAGCAATGTATGGAATGATATGGATGGATACATGGATAAATGAATGGATTGATGGATAGGTATGCAAAATATGCCAAGGATTATCTTGTGATAGGGTAACATGTTCGAATAGATTATGCCTCTTTGGACAATACCTCATGGCTCAGATAATCCAAGCTACGATAGGATCAATGGTAGTGACCCATGTCAAGATGTTTACCAAAAGTGATTGTGAAGTACATACCAAACCTTTTCCAAGTTAGATACGATGAAAATGGATTGGATAATAAATTATAGATTTATTATGGATAAGATGGATGGAATGCAAAATTTATTATGGATGGGATGAGATGCTTCCACTTGAAATGGTGCACATAGATGCTCAATTCTACTCATGACATCGGTTTTCCAGGTTTTCATCATGGTACTTGTCCAAAGCACCATCGAAGTGGTTTTCACTTGAGGACAATTTTTCTCTTGACTATTTTTTTTTTTGAAAGTTTATGCTCATGTTGAACCACCTGGTGGTGCTGATGTATATGCTACTGGTGTTTATATATATGTTGTTGTCATCATGATGTGCCAATTATATCCTTCTTGGAGGATTTTCTTTGTTAGAATATGGGTGCTTGAATGTAACCCTTGGATTCTCTTATTTACTTTGTTAATATTGGAGTTAACCTTACTTAGATGTGCACATCACAACAGAGTACCCTTAAAGTCCTTATGATAAAGAGTTGTTGCTAATACATGGTCAATACAAGATTTAGATACCATGGATGTCGAAGTGGATGGTGGAATGCTTTGAGGGATACAAGATGTAGATGGATTGGTCGACCATATGGAACCTTTGATTCTCCAAACATGGGATGATGAGCAATGATGGGTGGATATGGAGATCCAATTGGGACCAAATTCTTGATATACCTTGTAGGTCGCTCTTGAAGCTTTATTTTGTATTGATGGATATGTTTCCCTTTTTGACTTTTCCCCATAGTTTCTTTAACTAATGGAGTTTGATAGGGATGATTTTCTTTATTTTTCTTTGGTTTCCATTTGAATTTTTCTTATCCATTTTTATTTGTCGATTTTTTTGCTTCAATAATTTGCTCTTTTCTTTGATATAGACCTCATTCTTGTGGTTGGTCCCAATTAAGGGGTGGAAATATTCATGGATGATGATTCATGATATGAATGGTTGGAGTGTTGGTAGCTATTTCATCATAAGGACTCTTCGTGCTCCCCATGTTGGTGTTTGCACTAGATAAAGTTGCCCCCAATATTATGGGAGTATTACTAACATGCTTTGATTATGTTGTTGATGAACCATTTCCTTGTTGTTCTAGATTATTTAGCTTTTTTTATTTTTGATAATGCTTTATATCCTCATACTCACTTTCTTCAACCTGAGAGGATGTGTCTGATTTTGATACTTATTCAAAAGGTGTTGATGCTTTACAATCCATATAGGATTTTTCCCCATGATCCATTTTTTCTTGATCTTCAAAGGATGTTTTTGATTCACCATCCATGTAAGGTCTTCTTTATGATCAATTTTTGATATGTGTATGGATTTTTCTATGCCTTGATCATGTGTAAAGATATTAAGAGTAGGAGACTCTTGTTCCTTGGTAATGATATCAAGAGTAGGAGACTCTTTTTTTGGATGAAGATCATCTATATGTCCATTAGGAGTAAGCATCTAATGTGCAGATGGAGGAGTATGTGATATATGGATATGATCATTATTTGTGACATCTTGTATGGATTGGAAAATACCCATTAGATCATGGTAGTATCTTGGAGATATGGATCCTTGATCTTGATTAATTTTGGAATTTATTTCGACATGCTTTGGATCAAGTCCTTGACATGGGTCAATTTCAAAGGATGGGTTGCTTATATAGGGTTCTTGAATGTCTTCATCAGACATGTGTATTGGCTCAATATTTTCTTGTTCTTCAAGTGAATTTGGATCATGTTGAGTTGAGGATTCCTTATATATCTGCAACCATAAGGTCAAAGGATGTCAATATGTCTTGGAAAGGACCATTACTAGACTTTGGTGAAAGATTTTGATCATTCTGTGGAATAAATTCTTGAGGTATGTCATCCAACTCATTGAGTGATGTAGAGACATCATCAACATTATCATTGGTGGATGGATCTTGAATTTTATCCTCAACAATTGTGGTAGAAACCTTGTCAATGTCTTCAACCATGATATCAAATGATGTTAAGATTTCTTGAAAGGGACCCTTGTTGGATATTGTTGGTGGGTTTTGATTAGGATTAAAAGTAACCCTTTATGTATGTTGATTTTATCATTGAATGTGGTAGAAACATCTTTAAGGTGCTCATTGATGGATAGATCTTGATCATTATTTTCAACAATTATGGTGGAGATATTATCACTACTATCATTAGTGGTTGAATCTTGGTCATTATCCTCAACCGTTATTTTTATTTGATCAAGAAGGTCTTGGATGAGATCTTTGAGTTTTATACAATTGAACTTCTCATGACCTTTTGTGCTATGGTATTCACAATAAAAATTATCATCATCCCATGGGAATTTGCTGCTAGATTCACCTCCATTTAATGCTTCTGGAAGATTGATAAGTTTAGCATGGACTAATGTGTTTAATGATGATTCAATTGGCTCCCCTAAAGGACTATATTCACATTTAGTGATGGTTTTGTTATCTTGTGAAGCTTGTGCTTGTTGAGATTGATCTAGTTGTGATTCATCTTAGAGATGTGGTGATTGATCTTGTTGTGGTTGTAGGGATAGATCTTGTTGTTGATTTTTTTCTTCTTGATATCCCATGTCTTAGTTTTGGAGATGTGGTCATTGATGTTGTGGATACAAACCAATGCTTTGATGATTTCGATAAGAGTGTATTGATTTGGAGGTGGGACTGTTTCTTAGTAATATGAATCAATGAATTGTTAGATGTTGTGGTTGTGTTGTTTATATGTGGTTGTCATTGATGTCAACACTATTAGAATTGGTAATTCTGAAGGCTGTATATGTCGAGGAGATTGAGAAACTTGTAATAAATATATTACAGGCAGTCTATGATGTTGTGAAGATCTAAGTGGTGAAAATTTTTATACGTTGAGTTTCTAGTGTCGCACACTAAAGGGTTTGTTGCCGAGCCTATCTAGTATGTTTTCTGAAATTTTCAATGGTACGCATCAGGAATTAAGGAAGTTATGAATTTTTGTGTTCCTACAGTCACTTTGTTACTATAGCAGGTGTTTTTGGAAGAAGAGGATGAAATTATAGCAATTTTAGTTGTTACGTATGTTCCTGTGACATTCGTGGATGAGTCTAGATTGTGCTCTATCCTTGTTGCATGTCTGCATTGTTTGGTGTGATTATGATCGAATATTTTTTTGATGTGTGCTCGAGTTTTCATGTTCTTGGCCGACATGATGGTGGTAACGTGTTGTGGATCCATGAGTTAATATTTTATTATTTGGTGTGTTCGAGGATGTTGATTTAGGTCCTCACTATGTTGTGACTGACTCAGGTTGATGTGCATCAAGATTTGTTCATATATTAAGGTTGACAGTTGTAATTTATTCTGTATTCTTGGCCGACAAAGTTGTTGATGTAAATTTGTATAACAGATATATAAGAGCGATTGTCTATTCATTGTAAATGTATGCTCAATGTATGCTCGATGTATGTATGTGAAATATATGTGTGAATAAAGATCAAATCATTCAGGAGCAAAGCAGAGTGTGAAAGAGATTGAGCATAGTGCGAAGGAGTTTGAGCATAGTGTGTAGAAGTTTTTTTGTGCCTAACTAGAACTGTCATCAGACTTTTGTAGAAGCTAATTTCTCAGTTCAACCTCATCATATGTATTTAATTTGATTATTTTATGTAAGGTAATGAGCCTTCCTCTGAGCAGTGAGCTCTAGGCAGTGTTCCTAAATGCATGTGCATTCCCTATTCATTTCTTTCATTATACTTCTAATAGGGTATACTCTTGTGGACTAACATCCACCATGGTTTTTTCCCTAACAGGGTTTCCACGTATAAAAATCTTCATGTTCATGTGTCTCTGATGTGTTGTTGATTTATGCTTCCACTGTTAATTATCAAATCTAAGATTACAAGTTGTTTAAAGTTGAATAAGTCTTAATTCCGTGAAAACTGATTCATCCCCCCTCTCAGTTGTCTATCCTTGTTTTGCCAACAATTGGTATCAGAGTAGGTTCCTCAAAGGGGAAAGCTTAACAACTTGAGGTGATCCGAGATGGCATCTTATAAGAAGGAAGGTCCTAGATTCGATGGAACAAACTACTCTTTGTGGAAAGTCAGAATGGAATGTCATTTGAAGTGTATTGGTGAGCCTTTCTTGAAGGTTACAAAGAATGCATATACTATTCCTCAGAATGGTCCCTCTACTACTGATGAAATAAAAGAAGTTGAAAAAAATACCAGGGCTACTGAAGCATTCTTGAGTGCTTTGACAAATTCAAAGATGACAAATGTGATAGGTCTGAAGACTGCACATGAGATCTGGAAAAAGTTGGAAACATTATATGAAGGAGATCCACTAGTAAAAGTTGCTAAGCTACAAAGTCTAAAAGGCAAGTGGGAGGACATGAAGATGAGAAAATCCTTTCTTTCTCTCAAAAGGTAAATGAACTGGTGATGAGCATCAGGTATGTCGGTGGAATCTTGGATGAAGAAGAGATTGTGGCTAAAATACTTAGATTTGTGCCTCCTTCCTACAAACCAAAAGCTCATGTTATTGATGAACTCAGGATAGTGACAAATGTGACAAGAGACATGTTGATTGGAAAACTTGTTGCCTTTGAGTTAAGTGAATTTGGTTAATCTACTCCTAAGACCGAATCTGCATTCAAAGCTACTGTATCCGGGAAAAATAAGCAGAGATATGATTCGGGAGAGAGTTCCAAAAAGGCATTCACGTATGAAGATGAGATGAAACAAATTGAAGATGAAGAAAAATAATTAGAGGAACTAGAAGCATTGATTGTGAAAAGAGAAGATAGAGGTTATGGTAAGTACAAAGGAAATTTACCTATTAAATATTTTTCTTGCAGTAAAATAGGCCATTTTGCATTAAGGTGTCCTAAAAGAGTGTCTAAGTATAAACCTAATAAGACTAGATTTCAAAAGAAATACTATTATGCTGAAGAAGGTGTTACTGATGATGAATCTGATAAAGAAACTGGAAATGAAGATGAATGGGTATTCATTGCTATCAAAGAAAATGGTCAGGTGTCCACTGAATCTACTAGTAATGTGAATGTTGAGAAGGCTTTTGCAGAAAAAATTGAAGAAAAGGATGAGTGGGTAATTGAAAATGGATGCTCACATCATATGAATAGTGATAAAAGCAAGTTTGTAAGCTTGGAAAACTATGATGGTGGTGTTGTAATATTTGGAGACAACACTTCTAGTGTGATTCGTGATGGAGGCACTATTTCTTTTGGTGGTAAACATAATATTGATGATGTTCTTTATGTAGAAGGCTTAAATCATAACTTGTTGAGTGTTGGAAAAATGGTAGACAAGGGTTACAATCTTTAGTTCAAGGATGGTAAGTGCAGGATAAGAGGAAGTTCTGGAAATATGATTGCTTCAGGTACAAAGACAAGAGGTAATATTTTTCACTTTAAGTGTTGCTAGTGAAAGTTGTTTAATTTCTCAAGTTGATGTAAGTTGGTTATGGCATAGGAGGTTGTGTCATGTGAACTTTGATAACATTATCAAAATAAGTTCTTCTCAAGCAGTCAGAGATCTTCCTAAGTTAGTGAAGCCTACTAACACTATATGCAAGGAATGTCAGATGGGAAAGCAAACTAAAAATTCTTTCCAAAGCAAACAGTTTAACTCTCATGGAGTACTGGATTTCGTACATATTGATTTATGTGGTCCATCCAGAATCAGAATTCTTCAAGGTGAAAGGTACTTTATGTTGCTTATTGATGATTACTCTAGAATGATATGGGTTGCTTTCTTAAGCGAAAAACATGAAGCATTAGAAAAGTTCAAAAGCTTCAAAGCTATGGCAGAGAATGAGACAGGATAAAAGATAAAATGCTTAAGGTCCGACAAAGGTGGTGAATTCACTTCCCAAGAATTCAATTCTTTCTGTGAAGAGCATGAAATCCAAAGACAGTTATCTGCTCCTCAGACCCCTCAACATAATGGAGTTGTTGAAAGAAAGAACATAACCATTCTAAACACTGCTAGAACCATGATACTGGAAGAAAATGTTCCTCATTTCTACTGGAGAGAAGTTGTAAGCACTGTTGTGTATACCATTAACCGGGTAAATATCAACAGTAATTCCGGTAAGACCCCTTTTGAGCTATGGTTTCTTTATAAGCCTACTATCAAATATTTCAAAAAAATTGGAAGCAAATGCTACATCAAGAGAGATGATGATATAGGCAAGTTTGATGCTAGAAGTGATGAAGGAATCTTTCTAGGTTACTCTACTAAGAACAAAGCTTACCGGTGCTTTAATAAAAGGTTGAAGAAAATGGTTGAAAGTGCAAATGTCAAAGTTGATGAAGATATTGATAGACCATCTAGATGTAGTGGATATGATTCAGATGACCAACATGACAATACTAACAATGGAAAGAATGTTTAGACACATAATGAACTTCAAATTGTTTTGGTGAACCAAGGGAATCAAGAAGCAGAAACCAGTAGAAGTGCAGAAGAAAGAACACAACAACAAGAAGTTAGAGAAAGTCCTAGAGTTCCAAGGTATGTAAGGTGAAATCATTATGACATTCAAATCATAGGAGATAAGAGAAAAGGTGTGCAAACTAGAAGAATAATTTCAGAAGAGTATTGTCTAATTTCAAAAACTGAACCTAGCAATATCAATGAAGCATGCAAAGATGAATATTGGATGGAAGCCATGAAAGAAGAACTAATGCAAATAGAGAAAAATGATACATGGGATCTTGTTCCTAGACCTCAGAATAAAAATGTGATTGGAACCAAATGGGTGTTTCAAAATAAGCTAAATGAACAAGGTGAAGTGGTCAGAAACAAAGAAAGACTAGTTTGCAAAGGGTACTCACAGATGGAAGGTATTGATTTTGAAGAAACTTTTGCCCCTGTTGCTAGAATTGAAGTTGTAAGATTATTTCTTGCTTATGCTGCTTTCAAGAATTACAAAGTCTATCAAATGGATGTAAAGTCAACATTTCTAAATGGTGAGCTAGAAGAAGAAGTCTATTTTGAGAAACCAAATGGATTTCAACTGACTAATAAAGAAAACATGGCATGTCGATTGATGAAAGCTCTATATGGACTTAAGCAATCCCCTAGAGCTTGGTATGTTAGATTGGATAAATACTTGTTGAAGCTTGGATTCAATAAAGGTACTATTGACAACAATTTGTATTTCAAGTTGGATCAAAATAAAGAGTTGATCATTGAAGTCTTTGTTGATGACATCATTTTTGAAGGTGATGATGATTTGTGTATGAAGTTTGCTGATGAAATGAAAAGTGAGTTTGAAATGTCAATGATTGGAGAACTAAAATTCTTTTTAGGATTACAAATCACTTAGTTAGAAGATGGAATCTTTATATCCCAGTCCAAATATGTAAAAGAGTTACTGAAAAAGTTTGGCATGGAAGACTCAAAGCCAGTTGGTACACCTATGGTAAACAAATACAAACTTACACATAATGATGATTCTACTAAAGCAAATCAAACAAGATATAGGTCAATGATTGGTGGATTACTCTATTTGACTCAAATGAGGCAAGATATAATGAATGTTGTATACATGGTTGCTAGATATCAAGCTGATCCAAACGAGTCTCATGTGACTGTTGTGAAAAGAATCTTTAGGTACTTGAAAGGGATAGTTGACTTTGGTCTTTGGTATCGTAAGGATGATGATCTTATCTTGAGTGCTTTTACTGATGCAAATTGGGTAGGAGATGTGGATAACAAGAATAGTACTAGTGGTGGTGCATTCTTCTTGGGAAAGAAGTTGGTATCTTGGCTAAGCAAAAAGTAGAATTTTGTTTCATTATCTACTGCTGAGGCATAATACATTATTGTTATAAATAGTTGTACTCAAGTATTGTGGATGAAGCAGATGCCGAGAGATGTCAGAATTGAGTATGAAGAACCCATTGCCATATTCTGTGACAACTCAAGCGCCATAAAAATTTCTAAGAAACCAATGTTGCATTCAAAGACAAAGCATATATCCATCAAATATCACTTCTTGAGAGATAAAGTAAGTGACAAAGAAGTTATATTGAAGTATGTACCTACAAAGGAGAAAATTGCAAACATCTTTACTAAGCCATTTCCTAAGGATACTTTTGAGTACCTCAGAGGCAAGTTAGGGGTGATTTCCCCTCCTGATTAGAACCAAGTGATGCAGGTCCTTGCATCAATCCGTGAATTCATAGCCATATCTTATTCTGGATTGATGTTGTGGTGGTTGCTAGTCAAGGGGAGTAGTCAAATGTGCTAAATATGAGGATCAAAGCATGTGTACCTTTGCCATTGATGTCAAAGGGGGAGAAGAACAATGTGAAAAACTCTTGACGTAAGGGGGAGAAGAGTCAAGAAAGGGAGAAAAGATCTATGAGAGGAGAACTGGAGATCAAAGGGAGAGAAGTATGTGAACAACTAGTTGTGTTGATGGTATTATTTTTCACATCATGTGTTTTCATCAATGCCAAAGTGGGAGATTGTTGGATGTTGTGGTTGTGTTGCTGATATGTGGTTGTCATTGATGTCAACACTATTAGCATTGGTAATTTTGAAGGTTGTATATGTCGAGGATATTGAGAAAATTGTAATAAATATATTACAGGTAGTTTGTGATGCTGTGAAGATCGAAGTGGTGAAAAGTTTTGTACGTTGAGTTTCTAGTGTCGCACACTAAAGGGTTTTTTGCCGATCCTATCTAGTATGTTGTCTGAAATTTTCAATGGTATGCATCAATAATTGAGGAAGTTATGAAGTTTTGTGTTCCTACAATCACTCTATTACTATAACAGGTGTTTTTGGAAGAAGAGGATGAAATTTTGGGAATTTCAGTTGTTGTGTATGTTCCTGTGATGTTCATGGATGAGTCTAGATCAGATCTATCCTTGCTGCATGTTTGCATTGTTTGGTGTGATTGTGATCGGAGATTTTTCTGATGTGTGCTCGAGTGTTCATGTTCTTGGTCGACATGATGGTGGTAATGTGTTGCAGATCCATGAGGATTAATATTTTATTGTTTGGCATGTTCGAGGATGTTGATTTAGGTCCTCACTATGTTGTGACCAACTCAGGTTGATGTGCATCAAGATTTGTTCATGTATTAAGGCTGACAGTTGTAATTTATTCTTTATTCTTGTCCAATAGAGTTGTTGATGTAAATCCATAGAGTGGATATATAAGAGTGATTGTCTCTTCATTGTAAATTTATGCTCAGTGTATGTATGTGAAATATATGTGCGAATAAAGATCAAATCATTCAGGAGTAGAGCAGAGTGTGAAAGAGATTGAGTAGAGTGCAAAGGAGTTTGAGCAGAGTGTGTAGAATTTTTTCTATGCCTAACTGGAATTGTCATCAGGCTTTTGTAGAAGCTAATTTCTCAATTCAACCTCATCAGATGGATTTAATTTGATTATTTTATGTAAGGAAGTGAGCCTTCCTCTGAGCAGTGAGCTCTAGGAAGTGTGTTTGAATGCATGTGCATTCCCTATTCATTTCTTTCATTATACTTCTAACAGGGTATAATCTTGTGGACTAACATCCACCGTGGTTTTTCCCCTAACAGAGTTTCCACGTATAAAAATCTTGGTGTTCATGTGTCTCTGATGTGTTGTTGATTTATGCTTCCATTGTTAATTATCAAATCTGAGATTAAAGGTTGTTTAAAGTTGAATAAGTCTTAATTTTGTGACAACTGATTCACCCCCCCTCTCAGTTGTCTATCCTTGTTTTGCCAACATGAATTTGGTAAGTATATCAATTTGATCTCGCACATTTTGATCTTGATTTTTATTTTGACACTCTTTATATAGTTGATTTGGTTGTTGGCCAAGCATATTTGGAATATACACTTGTGGTATTTGTATGGGATCATGCATAAATTGATTTTGGATAATGTTATGATTTGGGATGATGTTTAGATTTTGCATTATAGGTTGGAATTGAAAATTTTTGTGGTTGGGAAACACATTGCTTTGATTTAGGTAACCTTGATTTTTCATGGTGTTACCTTGATTTGGATCAATAAATGGAGTTGTTAACATATTGTTTGGATTTTGAACCAAATTGGTGTGATTTAGAAATGTATCTATCCCATAGTTTACCAAGTGTGGATTTGGTATGCTAATGTTTGGTAAGTTTTTATTTGGTATACTCACATTTGGCATGTATTGATTTGATGGGATAATGTTGTTTTGTTGAAGACTCATGTATTGATTGTTTGGTTGATAGATTTGTAGGTTTTGACTTTGATTTAAATTTACCATAGGGAAAGGTGTTCCAAAATTTAGATTGGGCATACTCACATTTGTTGTAGCATAAGGTTTGTAGGATATAATGATCCCATGTGTGAATTGTATAAATTCAATTTTTGATAATCAATTGGCATTATAAGGCTTTGATAGTTTGGTTAATTTAGATCACTCATGATGTATGAATCGATTTTATATTCCATGTTTTTCTTGTGTTTTGGCCTTGTTGCAAAAGTGAACCTCTAAGGTGTTTTGGACCAATTATGTGTGTGGATGATGAAAGGGGTGAATGATATGGGGAGAGTGATATCTCTAAAATTTTGGATAACACTTTTGACTTAAGTTTGATGTTTTGATGTTTGGATAAAGGATGTTAATGAACTTAGAAATATTTAAAGTAGACTTGTAACCTTCAAGATAAACTAGTTCAAAGATGATAACTAACTTAACTAAGTGCATGGAAAAGGATTCATTTCACATACAAAGTAGCTAAGTTAGGGTTGGTTTGATAGATGTTTAAGTCAAAAAGTGTTGGTGTATTTGAAATTTTTGCAAAGTTTGGTGAAGTGAAGGATGATTTTTGATGAAGGGGTGGATGAAATGTTTGACCCAATGTTGACCTAGAGTGAACCTTTTTTTTGCAAGACCAAGGTAGTGAGAAAGATGCTAGACCTCTAAAGTGTTCAAATCCAAAAGACCCAATGATTTAGAGAAGTTCAAGATCATGAAAAAGACCAACGTTTTGAATTTCAAAAAAGGCATACAATTCTAGATTATTCCTTGAAGCACGTCTATAAAAGTTCCTTACCAATTGATTTCTATTTTGATAGAGAGCTACAAGGTTTCTTTTGATAGATTTTGGACTATGATGTCTAAGTATAAAGTGACGAATGTAGAACTTCTGTTGGGAAATTTTGATTTTGCGAGAGATCATTTAGAGAAGTCTAAGATTATGGAAAAGAGGATATTTATTGCCACACTGGTGGTGGTAATATGGGCCTTCTAGCCACAATATCAACTTGTTCCTCTTCTTTGTCTATGATGTATGTTGTGTTTCTCCACTGGGTTGGTGTTTCATTTGTTTCAAAATTTAAGCTTCTTAAACTACTAATTATATCAGTTTGTTCTCCTTTAATGAGTTCAAAGTTTGGTTGAATGATAGCGGGCATAAGGTCGGGTTGTTCAACTAGAGCGATCAGACACCAAATGGTCATGTGGGATTCAATTTGTCAATTTATCTTGCTTAAATGAGTTTATTTTTACCAAAAACACTTGTCTTTCTTAAGTTAAAACTAAATGTCTATGTCAAAAACATCATTCATCTCACAAAGTCCATTTTGTGAAAAGGATGAAGTTAAGGGCATAGTTATCTAGGTTTACTTTGGGAAGAATGGATTGAGATGTAAACCAAAATATTTAGAAGTCTCTAAAAATAAATCCTTAAGACAAGCATTAATATCAAAGTTTTTTCAAAGGGTATAATCCATACTTAGACCAAAGGGTTGGAAATTTTGAAAAGACTTGTTGATGTTTGTTTTCAATTGTTTTGGAATCAAGCAAGTGTTAAACTGACTCTCAAACATTTACAATCCTAGATAGATCAGGTATGTATTTTTTGGTAGGCTTACCATCATTGGAAGAGATGATTAATCTGTGAAGATAAAGTGGAAAAATAGATTATGTCAAGGAAATGTAACGTCTTGACATGACAAGCAAAGGAGTACGTTCCCCATTTTATTTATGCCTCAATCAAAAACTAAACATGGTAAGTAACTTCTGGGTGCGATGCTACTCCCATGCACTACCTTGAAATACGCTTTGAAATTGGACTTGGTTGGCCACTATTTAAACAAGGTTCTTATTGATGACAAACCAAGAACACCCAACTGTATACACACCCACTTTTCCACTTAAGGATCTTACTACCGTTCTCGTTCCACTTAAAGCATGGTACTAGGTGCAGTATGTTATACAGTCCAAGATTGAAGGTACTTTCTCATGATTTCCCAACCTTTAATATAGCCCATCGGTAAACGTGCTTGCAAGAACTTGCTTATGAGTTTCGCATTGCAAGGTGTGTCTCATAGTAAGTCCTCTCTTAAGGGTGAAAAGCATAAAGGTGTACTTATGTTTTCTCTTCACCCAAGATTGCACGAAGCGCAAGGGGAGAGGATATGTACTATAAGTGCACATAAGCAACAAAGTACACTTGAGTGTTTCTCTTCACCCAAGATCACACAAAGAATAATGGGAGTGGATACGCACTACAAGTGTGTCACAACAAAGCAAACACTCATTCATTTTAACCTTGTAAAGAAAGATGAGCTCATTTTAAACACCAAACAAATTATGGAAGTTGTATTGTTCAATTTTAAGCTAACAAGAAAAATGATGTGAGGGTTCAATTTTAACCAATTTGAACATTCATTTTAAAACCCAATTGAAAGCTAGTTTAGTCCTAAAGTGTAAAATAATAAAGCATCATAAATGCGTTATAATTGCCCCATAAGTGTAAAAACACTTGTTGTAATTATATTCAAATGATAATACACTCCTTCACTTCAAACTTTATCGCTTAAATTTGCAAAAAACGTTAGTATAAAAAGAAAAAATGAGAAGTTAGTGACATGTTAGCGATTAGATAAAATCAAAACTTTAAAGCACATGTCAAGATTTAAAGCAAATGTGAAGGTTTGGCTCAATTTTATCCAAATTTGACAGTTAATTCATTTTATCCTTTCACTAAGTGTTGAGAAACATTTTTAGAAAATTAGATTATAACAACTTGAGATAACGATAATTTTCTCAAATCTTGATCAATTTTGAAATCGTAAAATATTTTGGAAAGCAAAACATGAGATATTCAAAACCCAATAACCTTTCTACAAGATTAATCATATAGAATTTATTAAAAATGAAAGAAAATCACACATTTAAGAGATTAAACCCAAAATTTTAAAAAATCACAGCAGTATTAAAAGTTTGATATCTTTTTCAATTCTTGATAAAATTAAGTGTCATAAAAATCTACAGAAAGGTAAGATCGAGACCTAAAAAACCTAGATAGATATTTTTCAATCTTTAATTCGCCTAATTTTCTATGATTAAAAAAAGTGACGGGTTTCAAGTAAATTTTGGGTGTAACCTACAATTTTTTTTCAAAAAACACTCAAAACATTAAAGTTTGCCCTCCTAGCACCAAAATGTGACTGACAAATTAGTATGGGCTGACTACATTTGATCCATGAGGATACGAAGCATAGTTATGCCACTAAACGTCAATCCCAATAAGATCAATCAATAAACATTAAACGAGGAATCCATTAAAACTTAACATACTAAACCATGAAAGCTTCAAAAACACCTATTCTAATCCATTAAAACTTATCCTATTGGGGGAGTGGTGTCGCATTGATGTGGAATGACAACCCTTACCCAATCCCGTGGATAAATGAGTCTGTTCTGATCAATTCTATTGAAGAGAATCGACGAAACCGTTGATAAATGTGTGATGAAACATGATTTAAATGCTAAAAGAACATGATGCAAGCTATTTTAACATGATTTATGCTAAAATGATCAAGATGTGTGAGTGAAAAGCTAATATAAATGGATTCTAAGCTAAAAAGATTAAAACCCTAATTATCAAACAAGCTACATGAATGCATCTAAGTTACCATGGAAGCCATTAATGGAAGCTAAGCTAATATGCAAGTAAATTAAGCTAAAATAGTGTTAAATATGAGTGCAAGTGCAAGTGATTTTAACAACATAAGTTTGATGTTAAAAGATGGATCCACTTGTCTCCAAATAGTGACCTATTTATAAGAGGACAAATGAGAAATGAAGGGCTAAAATTGAAAAAGTTAATCAATAGTCAAAAAGGAAAGAGAGATGGAACATGGATCATGGATTCTCATCAATGGATGAGAATCAATGATCACATGGATCAAGGAAAGAATCAAGGGTTCATATTCTTCCAAACAAACACACATTCAAAACTTGCACAAGAAGTCTTGTAGGTTAACTTGCACATGAAGTCTTGTAAGTTTGTTATAAGGAAGAATATTCCTTTTTTCAAATGAGTGAAGAAAGAGAATATTCTTTGGAATATTCTTATGGGTGAGGAAAATTAGTTATTTAGCAAATTAAAACAAAGTTTTAATGTGAAAATGGGAAGGAGTATTCCTTTTGGAGGAATGTGCAAAGGAGGAATATTCCCTTGCAAGTGGAGGGGAATTAAATTTATTAGTCATTTGATAATTAAATAAAGTTTTAATTATGTAAATTAGGGGAATTAAATGATATTCATTAAATAAATGATTTAATGAAAAAGGGGAAAGTGTTATGATATTTAATTAAATTAGGGTTATTTAATTAAATAAGATGACTTAGGGATTTAAATTAAATAACTCGTATTTAATTTAATAGGGCAAAATGTTAGCATGAAAGAGGGTGAAGTAACCTAATTAGGTTAATCAAATTAATAGATGAAAAAGACATAATCAATTAAATAGCTAGGCTAATTTAACCAATTAAGTGAAAATAGGATGGGTTTTAGGACGAAATGATGTTAGTTAGCCAATGTGATCCATCGAGACATTTTTAGGTGTCTACAAGACCAAAAGTACAACTCTAGACCCAGTAAGTTATTCCCAACCTATAGGTGTTAATGAGTAGTCCAGTACATATTCCTACCCAATAGGTAAAACTTAACCTAAGGTTTCTCTCTTTATTTGAATGAACTTCTCATCCCAAATAGGTTATTCTAAACAAAGGGTTTCATTCGAGTATAAAGTATGATCAAATAAGCATTCCCATAAAGATATTTTGATGTGGTTCACATAACATCACATCGGATCTTATACACCTTCTTTATGGCCTTATAGATAAACCTTATCATCCCCAAGTTTTTCTATCATAGTTAGATAATAGTGCCAAGTCGCTTCATGATGTTGTCATATCTCACACTATACACATAATCTAACTATCTATGACTAGATCAGCAATAACTATTTCATGTAAGGCAGTAGAAGTAATAAGACATTTTCTTACAAATCATAAGTAATATAGATATTCCCTTGCCTATCCCATGGACAATGATCTTCCCTTTCATGACCAAGTCATCTTCCTATCCTTTCCTTAAGGTATCAATGATAATAGCTATCGATTTTACAATCAATATGTATGTAAGGTATGGCATGATAATAGGTCACAACTCTTGACCTTTCCACTTATTTTCACCAAAAATTCCAATACCTTATCCTTGTGGTCATGAATTTCATGACTTAATTGTCATCATGACTTACTAAGAAGTCAAAGTTCTTCCAAATTGAAAACATATCCACATTTTTTTGTTGGATGGGCTACTTAATCTGAGTCAACCTACTCTCTTCCTTCCCCCCCTAGTGTTTCCACGACATTCATTCAACTCAAATTTTAACTCCTAGAAAATATTTGCTTTCATGAAATGATTTGTCGTTCCTTGTTGTTGACTTTCTATTTCCTTTTCTTGCCTCAATGGCATTACCTTGAATATACTTTTTCCCAAATTTAGATTCATCATTAATTTCTCTCATAGATTCAACATTGGGATCATCGGTGAAGAGATATATTGAACAACTATCAACTTTACAAGTTAAGAGGCTCTCTATTATTCCAATTCTCTTTCCAATATCCTCTTTGTGGAGGAATATTCATAACCACAAAGCCTCTTTTGTTGATATACCTTTCAACTTAAAGCGTTGTTTCCTTATAACTTTTGTTTATTTGACACGACATCATATTGTATTCCATTTCCTTTTGGAACCTCTAAACATATGTTGGTTTTTTTGACATGCTGGTGAATTTTACTTAAACTCCAACCAATCTATGTACTATCCAAACCTTTTTCAGATCAATACAATTTACCTTTTCAGACTTCTTTCTTACAAGTCCCTAGCCTTGCTCAAAAATTAGATTCAAGTCAAAAATTCTCCAACCTCTTGGATACCTCCCGTAGTGTAGTAAAATGCATACCCTTGCATTTTCACAATTGTTTGGGCCCTCCTTGCTTTATTTATCCTTTTATATGGCTTAATTGGTCCTATTTTATGTCCACAAGCCCTATGAATGACATATTTTTCTAGTTAATCTTGACATTCTCCAATGCATATGTGATCTCCTAATGACTCTGATTGGTGTGTCCCTGATTCCTGGTCGGGACTAAAATTCCACTAAGGGCATATTTGTCCCCCCGAGGTCCTGGGACCCTAATTTTGAGGCATCTTTTTTGGCCCCCTTATTGGTGTTTGTGCCCCAATTTTCATCGCTTGGGACTGATGCCACCTAGGGCGTCTTAGCCCTCCTTG
Organism: Sequoiadendron giganteum; assembly: GCA_007115665.2. Classification (NCBI taxonomy): domain Eukaryota; kingdom Viridiplantae; phylum Streptophyta; class Pinopsida; order Cupressales; family Cupressaceae; genus Sequoiadendron; species Sequoiadendron giganteum. The sequence continues at coordinate 394,991,446 of CM021106.1, forward strand.
AGTCATTTTTGGGATTTAATTTCAAATCTTGGCAAGATTTAACCTCCTTTATTCTTTGAATTCATATGTCAGCTTGGTGTGATATGATTTCGAGATATTAAGCATAGACAAGTATAAATACAAGGTTCATTCATTCATTTCAATCCAAGTCTTTTGTGAGAGCATTCACTATAGTCAAATTGAGTTCACAAGAGAATTCAAGAGCAATTCATCAAGCATTTGGAGCCATCATCAAGTTTCAAGCATCATGTCAAAGATTGTTCTTGCATCATGTGTGTTGTTGTGCTAACATTTGTGATGTAGGGTTTTGATCCAAGCAAGCAAGCATTTCAAAATCTATCAAGCATTTCAAGGTTCATGTCCATTGCAGCCATTACACACAAGTTTGCAACCTTTGCAATGGTTTGGCGAGTCGTAGAATTTCATTTTGTTCATTCACCATTTCCTTCATCATTTCTATTTCATTTCAAGGTTTAATTACCAACAAGAGGTTTGAATGAGGAAAACCCCCACTCACTAACAATCAACAAGTTTTTCCATCTTGTCCATTTGTGTTTGTAGATCTAGGTTGAAGACTTAAAGATCATTTGGAGTGAAAAGTTGTCAAATTTGCAAAATTGCATTGTCAAAGTTTTCATCTTCACAAAAACTCACTTGTAGATCAGATCCGTCTGTTTCAGAACTTGAGATCCAAGAAGAAGCCATTGTAGATCTGGGAGCTCAGGACCACATTCACAATTTTAAGAAATTCAGATTGGGACTAAGATGGGAGAAAATGTGTCTTAGTCCTCCAAGTGGAATCTCTTAGAGATTCTTCAGGATTCTATTTCGTTATTCAAAGATTATGTGTCTACAGGTCAAAAAACAACAGCGAGACTAAGACGGGAATATAGGTGTCTTAGTCCTCCAAGGCATATTTTGGTAGTTTATTTGTATTTCTAGAATCCTTTTGGCATCTCGAGGTTTCCCAGGTACACATACCCTAACTTGGAGTTCATTTTCAGTATTAGTAAGCTTCATTTTGCACATTTTAAGTGTTTTGCATATCATAGTGTGTTTTCAAACATTGTCTTTTCCAAGCATTTGCTTGGTGGTGAACCCCTTAATCTAATAAAACACCCCCTCCCAAGTCCTCCTAGTTTTGTATTGACTCACCTTAAGAGGTTGATAGTCAATCCTATTAGGGTCCTTAGGACATATTTGAATGAACGAGATAGAATAGGAGGAAAAGGCCATCCTTTCTCCCTCCCATTTTTATCTTCGTTTCACCTCCTTTGTTGAATTTCTAATTCAATCCAAATTATGCCAACAATGCATACTCACATATTTGTATTTTTCTTCCTAAATCCAAGAATCCTTGACTCTTTGAAGCTATAGGTTGCTATCAATAAGGGAGATTCTCTCAATCTTCTTTATCCCTCAAAGTTTTATATCTAATTTGTAGGAAGAAGGTATATATTGGTTATTCTTCCTAACCTTCCTACATAACCCAGTTGAATAATATTCTACAATCCAAGGGGATATAATAAAAATTTGTTGGTTTACGATTTTTCACTCCAAGGATGACTCTTAACTAGTCCCAAATTGAAACAAGTTTCTAGGAATCTCATCTTCCTTTTTATTTCCCCATGTTCTTTTCTCTTTCCATCTTGGCATAAGAACATTTCACCCATTATATTTCGATAAGGTCTACATAACATTTATGTAATGAGCCCATAGGTTCTAGTATAGAACCTGGTAGCTCTGATACCACATGTAACAACCACAGTGTTCTTCTCAGTAAAATTTCCAATGTTTTCACCTTAAGTGAATAAATCATGACGCCATGACATAGCAATAAAAAAATTTCTTCCAATAATGTAAATTACATGCATAATTGAAATAACAAAAATTCCAATTTGTTATTGCATTCTAGAGTAATTTTACAAATCTTTCCAAAAACATATATTTCATATTGAAAAAAGATGTCATACAATATTCAATAGAGATTCCATTCTAATATAACAATTTCACAAATTGCAATATTCCAAGAATGTACACAATTACAAACACAACTCCACTGAGCTTCTTATCATAAGAGATAGATGGTCCAAGAATCTTCCTTTCAAAATGGTCTTTTATTTCCTATTGAGGAGGACAAGCATCACTCAAGAGCTTTTCCACCAACCGAAAACTCATATGTGGTCCCTCGCACATCTATCAATTATATATGGCCCTATCCTTCGACAAAGGAATTGGTTGGGTAACCCCGTATGGCATACCACTCTGAGCTTAGTGTTGTTCCCTACATGACTAGGACTTATAACCTATGCTGGGTAGCCCTCATGCATTTAAATGGACACGGTGAATTAGTAGTGGAGCCTCAAGAAATCACACTACTTTGGCCAAAGTGTTCTCACTCGGTATAATCGAGCGATGGTTTACCATTCACTTACACTATAGGAAGCTTATTTTGACTTAAGGCCATTATATCTATGCTTAGGCAATCCCTCTCCATGGGCAAGCTACTCCCCTGGATAACCTATCTCTTTAACAACCTAAGGAAACACAACTCATAAAGAAAAGTACTAGTTCCCTCCCTTCACTGGACAACAATCCCAGGAGTAACCTACTAGCCATCTAGCATAATTAAATATCTAGCTATGAGTATTCCTTAAACTAGTTTGCATGCCTTTACAAATGTTGGTCGATACTTAAAAACATGGTAAATAGAGTTTACTAAGTCCATGGATCTCTACAAAAGGGCATCAACTTATTCTATCAACATTCATCGACTTAATGATTTCTCAATGTTTGTAGATTATAAACTCTTCTTTCATAGACAAAAAGAGTATAATGCAACTAAAGAATATAGTCAATACTATCTCGTAGTTCTTCCTTTGATTTAGTTATAAATCGGTTGATAATCATTGCTTTAGATAGTCTATCTCAAAGAAAATATCATTTAAATATATATATGTAACATACATATTTATATATACTTACATATATATATTTAGCACACACACACACACACATATATATATTTAGCACACAAACACACACATATATATGTATACGTATATATGTATATGTTAGTATATATATCTGTATTTATCATATGCCAATAAAGCATGTATATATAATCGATATACAAAAGAATACAACAAGATAGCAATCACATAGTTACAATATATATAATATATCCATATATATATATATGTATACACACCCCTCTATTAAGCATTTACGCTTATGTGTGTATTGTATATATATACAAATATATATACTATATAGCAAAATGATAGTCAAATGATCCATTCAATATCCGAATGATCATGGCCTATGACTATAGTGTCATATCAATCATTTATATACATATATGCATCTCTATACATATGTCATCATACTCATATGGACATCCCATTATATCCATCGTACATGTATTCTGTCATATGCATATATATGCATATATGCTTATATCCCAGTATTCATTCAACCACACAAACAAACACAACAACATGAGAAAGGACCCACAAACTCAAATAGATAACATCACCCTATAATACACCCAATAGTAAACAAGACCCTTACTAATGCAAACAAATCAAACTAAGGATGACTTACCTACTTTCCACATAATAACCTGACTCAATCAATCTACTGTGAGTGTGTGAATAAGCTTAGATAGGTTATGTTATTGGTTACCCGACCAAGACCTTCTCCTGAGTGATACTTTCCCTCGTCCTGGAGGAATGAACATATACTTGCATCCAACTATCACAAGCACATGGTAGTCAGTTTTTAACAAAACATGCATTTCACATAATACATCTCCATGGTTAGAATATTAATTCAATAACCATCTATTTCACACATATGGATTTCTTCATATGTCATGAAATGAAATAACGTTCATTTATAATGCATTGATAACAAAGTACAAGCACATTTTATTCACCATCAAAATACAAATTAAATTCACATTTACCCTATATAGTAATAGTAAATAGTAATTACACAATTTGGGGTGTAACAAGTTCTTTGACAATTCTCTTAGCAATAGATTTCTATCCATTTTCAGTTTAAAAGGGGAGTAGTTGCTCACCATTTGGTTGTTCATTCATGCAATAATTTTGATATTCTAAGCATAGAGCATTAGTGAGTTTGTGAGGAGATAATAGTTTTGAGAGAAAGAGTATTTGGAAAATAGTATTTCAAATTGTCAAAAGAGTGAGGAAAGGCTATTATTCTTAGTTGTGCATTGCTTAGTAAGATGTAGTTATCATTTTATAAGGGAGAGTTTTAAAAGTAGAGTGGAGAGTTGGGAATTGAGGAGGTAGTAGATTAAGTTGAGCCATTTTTCAAACTTGAAGCAAGGAGTAGCAGGAATCCAATTCGAGCTATTTTAATCCAGGCATGATTAAAATAACTCTTTTTCCTTCTCATTCTAATTTTGAATCTAAGCTTTATATTATCCGAGTTCTTATGCTATCATAATGTGCAAATTATTATTATTAGAAAGTATGTGAGTGCATGTACAAATAGCTAGATTATCTATGCATAGAGCTAAATTATAATCTCAAAGGGATAAGCTAGATTACAGAATTAGAAGAGCATAATAAGTAGTTATTTTATAATTACATTATTAGATTATGGTGCATTACATGAGTTTAAGCATTATTTATGAATATATCTGAGAGTTAGAAAATGCCATTGGAAGGTTAAATCTCTCTATAGCCGTGTTTAACCCAAACAACCAGCTTGATAGAATAGCATAGAAAGAGAAGCTAAGTAGGGTAATATGATATTATCCCAATAAGACAATGTTTGATAATCATAATGTAATGATCGAGAGGGTTTGAAAACATATTAGAAGTATATACGTCCTTATTATCTTTTGAATGATATTATCTTATATTTTGACCAAGAGTCTATTTTATTACCTATTCAAGGTATTTTAATCTTAAGAAGAGGATTTTACGTTCTCAAAAAAACCAAAGCCATAATGCGAGGAGATTTTAAGATGCAGAAGCATAGATTCCTCTCAAGTAGAAAACATTTTCTAGATTGGATATTATTTTATTATACATTTAAACATGTGAATATATGTGTCATATTGAAGGAAAATATATGTGAATGTCTATGCACATACAAATGTAGGTACCTTATATAAATTATGCAAAGGATAACTTGGAAGGAACCCGTGAGGAATCTAGAGATTAGTTGAATGGTTTTTAGTTGAGTTATCATAAGTTAAACAACTTAATATGCTAACTTATTATTGGATATTATTATGAATATAAGATTTTACATTGAATCACATTAAATGATATTTAATGTCATGAATAACCAAATTGGTTAAACATAATATAGGTCCTATGATAAAAATGGTGAGTGGCAGGAACATGAGTGAGGGTTGGAGTTTGAATTCCTCTACTGCACAAGGTGAGGGAGATGTTGAATCTAAGGATGAGGCGGATGGGTTGCGGTTGGTGCTTCCTAATGATTGGCTTGTTGGAGTCGACATGGAAATGACGGGGTTGTTTTTGGCGGTTGGTTTGCTGTTGGCTTTATCGGTTGAGGGCTGCGATCTGGAGTGGTAGAGTGGGAAGTTGAGTGGCTGTAAGAGCTTGTTCTCTTTAGCTGGTTGGCTTTTTGGTGACATGAAGGAAGTGCCTAGGTCACAGATGGCTGACGAGTTGTTGGTGAAAGCTTTGGTAGATTGCTTAGCTAATTGCTCGTTGCTGCCTTTTGCAGTTGGACGATGGGATGAAATTTTTTGGTGTGAGCATGGCTTGTGGGTAGCAGTTTTTTCTTTTGTTGCTTCTCTTCTGCTGGGTGTTCTATTTCTGTTATTGACTTTTTAGTTGGAGAGCTCCTCTGTTGTGTGCTTTGGGTCCTTTGAGAAGGGTTTGGTTGTGGAATGGCTTATCTCTAGCCCTAATCAACGTATTGGGGCAGCTGGTGTGCTCATTATGTTGGCCTATTCTATGATCCCTTTCTCCTTGGTTTCCCTTTTCCCCTTTGGGTTTTCTCAACTGATGGAGGACAATTTGCTATTGGTGAATGTTGTTGAGGTTGCTCTTTTAGTTGTTCACCACTTTTTGGTCTCTGTTATTTGTAGATGGTTGGCGGGAGGGCTTTTTCTTTCTATGGTATGGATGGGTAGAGAATTTTTTCTTTCCATGGTGTGGGTGTGGCTTGTTAGTGGCAATTTTTTGTTGTTGCTTTCTTGTTATCTAGTGTGTTGTTTCTGCTGCTATCTTTTTAGCTGGTGAGCTACTTTGTTGTGTGTTTTGGGTCCTTTGAGGAGGGTTTGGTTGTGGAATGGGTTAGCTTTGGTCATGATCAATGTATTGGGGTGGCTGGTGTGCTCATTGTGTTGGCCTGCTCTCTGCCTCCTTCCTTTTTGGTTTCCCATTACCCCCTTAGGCTTTCTCAGTTGATTGTTTAGTGGTTGTGGATGCTTGTAGTTTTTTTCTCTTTGGCTGGGTTGTGCTTTTTTATCCCAATTGCTTATAGTGGTGGTGGTTATTTATTTTGTCCCCATTAGGTTTGTTGTTGTTGGTTGGGATATTTTAAAGTTATATTTATTTTCCCAGCATATTATGTGTTGTATGTTTTCTTTTCTTTTTTGCTGTTGGTTGGGTTGATTTTATAGATTATCTTGAAGACCCAGCTACTGGTGTGTGGGTTACTGATGTTGTTGGCTGAAGTGATCTCTAATTCTTTCTTCCTATTTCCTTCCCTTTTGGTGCCTAAGGATGTGTGATTTCTTGTGCTACTAGAGTGATTGCTTTTTGCTAGGCGCTACAACTAGTTTCTTCTTTTGAGGTGAAGAATGCTCTTATTAACGTGGATCCCTCTCCTATTGAGGTGGAGTTACATGTTGTAGGTTTAGTGGAGAGATTTATTTTCTCCTGCATGTTCCTATTGAGGTGGAGTTTGTTTATGCAGAATATTAGTGGCTTTGGTGGTGATGGATTTCTCTCCATCCTCTCTTATAGAGGGGAGACCTCTCCTATTGAGGTGGAGTTTGGGATGGTTGATCAAGTAGGTTGGAGCTACAAGGAAGCTATTTCTTTTTAGTGCTTTGTGGTGCTCTCTTACTTTCTTTTTGAGGTGGGGATTTTGGATGTGATTATTGTTCTATAAAATGGGGTTTTGAGGGTGTTATGCATTGTTAAGCTATCTAAATTCTTTGGTGGTATGTTGGTTCTTTAAGGGAGCTCTTATTTCCCTCTTTGTTCTGGCTCAATGCTTCTTAATTTACAGTGGTCTAGCGGTTGGAGACTGTTGGCTTTTCGGTCCCTTAAAAAACTTGATTTTTTTTTGGGTTCAAGGTCCCTATAAAAAATATGGTTGTAAAGGGTTGTAGGTCCCTTCAAAACCTATTTGTTGCAGCTTGTGTTGATTTGAATACCTATGAATGGTTGCTGCTAATGGACCATAGTTATTTTTCTAATTATTTTCCTTGCAAATTATTTGCCTTGTAAAGGGGTTTAGGGTCCTTGCAAAACCTTCTTGTAATGGGTTTTAGGTCCCATCGAAACCTATTTTTTGATAATAAAAACCAGATTGGTTATGACATCCTAGAAATATGGATCCATACTAGGTTTGACAACAAAGAGTCTAAACCATTAGTTATGAGGAAGACGATGGGCTATTTATGCCCACTTTAAGATTAACTATATTCGGTATGGAGTTCTTAAGGAATAGATCCATAAGAATAAACTATAGGATCTGAAACTTTAATACGAAGAAGTAATCTTCAAATCAAGTTTAATACTAGATTATTATACATATCGACATATTGCCAATATTGTTAGGTTGAGACTGGGTGTGTTTAGTCATTGAAATTATGTCATCGATATTAACTAATTGTGCATAAAATAAGAGAGTAGTTAATCCCATGGTTAAAAGTAAGGACTTGAATAAGAGGAAGTTGCCTAGACCCTGAATATTGCAAGAGCATAACTTGGGTATTCTAGTCAGAAGAAGATAACCAATCAAGTCATTTATCAACTTATTAAGAAAGAGCTTGAATATGAGGCAATCGCCAGACCCAAATTGTTATAGGTATGCAACAAGGTATTCAAGAGATTTGAGTTGAACCTAATAGGTCAATTCATTAGACATTGGTGTCATTACTTTTGAAAGAGATATTGTTATCATAATTAACCATTGGATCAAACCAAGAGAACAAGTAATCACAGGTCAGTAGGGTTTCCAAGAAAATTTTGAGGTGAGTGAACTTACAACACCACTTCCTTAGAAAGTGGATTGATTATATATATATATATATATATATTAAATATATCAAAACTTTGTCCAAAGTGTAACAAGTCACTTCTTACACTTTGTCAGTTCATTGTGCTCAAGGTTTACATAAATTGTTAGTAATTCCATGCATAGTTGGAGGGTATCCATAGTTGTATGGCCATATATGTTATGTAGGACACAATACTAGAGACTTGGATGGCATTACTAGAGGTTCCCATACCAATCTCTTTGTTGAAGGGTAGGGATAATTTCAGTTAGGAAGGTGTGTGGGGGACTATTAAGTTTGTGGTTGGAGGTAAAGCGCTTGGGTGATCCTCTCCCTCTTGCACTCAACAACCAAGGCTTGTGAAATAGAAGAAATATGATCCAAATAAGGATACATCAACCTTGAACTCTTGTAAGTTATGAATTTGATTTTATGATCATGAATCTATTGTAATCTATATTTGAAAATATGAGTTTCATTTAATTGTAATTATGTTATGTTATTTCATTTATGCAATGTCATGTGAAATTATTTATGTAATATGCAATTATGTTATTGAAAAGGAAATTTTTTCATTTCCCTATTTTTGGAAACTTGAATTATTCTCTTCCTAAGTTAAAACTTAGGTGAAAACTATAGAGTAAACATTGGGTATGTTGCATATGGTATCAGAGCTGACAAGCTCAACACTTGGACCTATGAGATCATTACGCAAGTTTTTCTTCCAACATTAATAGTAGCTAATATTTGGAAATGTTCTTATGCCAGAATGGAAGGAAAAAGAAGAATAAGGAAAATAGTAAGGAAGTCAATTTCTCAAAACTTGTCTAACTTTGGGACTAAGAAAGAGTCACCCACAGAGGTTAAAATCCTTAGCCTTATTAGCTACACAAAAGGTGCTTGGTTGGAAGACTTCGAGACATTGGCTGACACACTCAAGTATATTGAGCTAGAGAAGAAGCAACATGATATATCAGTCAAGTGAAGATTATTAGTCTTATCTCTATGGTCAAACTAGTCAAACCAACAACTCATAGAGAGATACCCTTAGATTGTGGTAGGAATGCACCTAGGATAAGTAAGAAGGTCATGGATGAGTGCCTATGAGTACATCCACCCTTCAAAATTGTTTTAGATGACTCTAAGGGTAGAAAGAACCTAAGGAGATCCCTCTTTCTAATAGCGACTTGTAGTCACAAAGAGTCAAAGATCATGTAGTAAATAAGGATACTATGTAATCTACATAAAATATCCATTAAATTAAGTCAAACAAATGGATATGATTTGTGTCTATTGATACTAATGCTAAATTAGAGGAACTATTTGTAAGCATAAACTGAAAACTTCAGGTGAAGTAAAAAATTCAAAATATTATGAATCAGAACCAACTAAGGAGGTACCCATGAGGTAGGAAAACCTTTTGAAAACCCTGATTCAAAACTAGATTAAAACCTAGCAATGCTAATTGAAATGTAAGAATGAGATTTGGTACCTTAGAGTAAAGGTCAGAGTCCAGAGCAGGTCAGAAAAGGAAACAACTCATAAAGGTGAAGATGAAAACTGATATGATCACACCACCTAGAGTGGGCATGGTCAATTTGGAGTCAAGGCTTGGTAATGAGTAAAGAAATTGACTAAACCTTGAAGTATCTGAGGTTATGAAAAAGATAAATCCACCAAGAACTATAAACAAAATTTCTTAGAAAAGCTGGTTGCAAGGAAAAAACTTGGTTAGTAAAGCAGGCTAACCAAACAACAACTTAGGTAGAGTAGTGTTTGGTCGAAGTTTTGATTGAATTTCATAAGTTCTCATTGAGAGTAAATTTGTAAGTAGCCTTTAGGATCTTTGATGTCAACCTCGAGATAAATTGGTTATGAGGCATACACCTAAGGAAGATTGCTTCCTAAAATGACAGGTTGGGAACAAAAAGTATTTGCAAGGTATACCTAATGAGGGTAAGTTAAGGCAAGTAATAGTCGTTCAATTGGAGAAGGCCAAGAAAAAGGATGTCAACTTCATTCAGTGAAATTGGATAAATAGGTGAAAACCAAGAGTTCAACTTTTAAGATGATTTAATGTTTATGAGTCTTGGAAAACATTAAGGAAAAGAAGAAGAGGAGTATATGGGTTGAGAAAGGATCATATACAAATAAGTACCCTATTCAACAGGGTTTGGTGATGTATTTCCAAACAAATTGCATGGATTACTTCCTAATAATACTTTTGACTCCTCAATTGACATAGATCTCAGATCAAAACCTTATATCTAAAGTTTCTTATGACCATAACAAAGTTGTTGGAGTTGAAGGCTTAACTGTAGAAGTTTTTAGAAAAATATTGAATGGTCAAGAAAAATTCAGAGGCTTTTGACCAAATAAAAGAAAAGTAATTACAAAACCAAATTCTATAAGTTCTAGGTTTGGAAGACTAATTTGTGATGCCTTGGGAAAAGGTTAGGCAAGATGCTTATTCAAGAAGGGCAATTTATCACCTATAATTTTAGGAAATTGAAGATATATGAACAAAACCATGCTCCACATGATTTCAAGCTAGCAATATTTGTTCATGCTTGCAAACCAAGGAGAAATTATTTTCTTGGACAACTTTTGGAGTTAAAAACAAACCAACATGGTCTAAAAAGTATTGTTTACCAAACCAAATCTAAACGCTCATCAAAGAAGATGGATTGAGCTAGTGTCAGACTATGATTTTGAATTTAACTATATAAAGGGCAAGGAAAATCAAGTTGTGGATGCCCTAAGTTGAAGGAGACATATCTCCTCGATGATATATATTCATTATATTTTCAAGAATCAAGTGTGACAGAAGTCTAAGGGAGATGTTTCATTTAATTTGATGGACTACTAAGAATCAAAGGACCTAAGTATCAGACTCTAAGGACTTAGGGAATACAGTGTGGTAAGAAGTTTATTCAACACCATATTAAGGACATCCTAGAGTGACAAAGCTATTGGCTGATGTGAAGTCACTGTATTTATACAAAGGAATGAAGAGAGATGCTACAAGGTTTGTAGCAAGTTGTTCAAAATGCTAGAGGTTGAAGACAAAATGTCATCACCCAATAGGACTTTTATTTCCCCCTGAAATTATAGAGAGGAAGTGGTAGATCATTAGTATGGATTTTGTACAAAGGTCTTCCTATGTCAAATATTTGGTAGTGGTGGATAGGCCCACCAAGGCAACCAATTTTATATTAAAAAAATTTATAGGTGAGGGCACTAGTTGTAGCACAAATTTGTGCAAAAAAAGTGTTTTGATTGCACAGTGTTCCTGAGAAGGTTATCTTAGATAGGGATGTTCATGCAATGTTAAGTTTTTAGTAAACTATATTCACCTCATTGAAAAACTCAAATTGAATATAAGCTCATCTGATCACCTAAAGATAGATAATTTGGACAAAAGGGGTAAACCAAGTCCTGGTGGATTTGTAGAATATTCTTTTTACAACAATTCCTATCATTCCATAATAAAATTTGATCCATTTGAAACACTATATAGAAGGAAGTGTCGAATTCCTATAAGTTGGGATAAGCTAGAAAATAGGATTAACCTTAGTCCAAAAATGTTGTCAAAAATGGAAGAGTAAATCAGGTTGATCAAGAAGAGAAATTAGTGAAAAAGAATGATAAGAAAAAAATCTATGTTGATACTAAGCATACCAAAAAAATTCTCAGAAGAGAAAGAGTGCTTCAATCACGCAAGATCTTCCAATATGTTAGCAGGGACACTCAATGCAAGGTCCAAAAGGACCAAATTGCAGAGGATAGTGCTACAATGGAAGATTATAATGAGATTAAAATGGGAATTATTCATCTCTTACATGATTTTGAAAATTGAAATTAAAACCTTTATTTGACTTTATTTATATGCTATTATACTTTATATCATCAGGGACGATGATTCTTAGGAGGATATGTTACACCCTATTTTTAAATTACCAAATTACTTTTACCAAGTTATGAGTAAATATGATTTTTATGCAAGATTATGCCTTGATGATATTCGATGGATGAATGAAATGTATGAAAATGCATTATGATGAAATTAATTTTTAAATGATTTAATAATGCTTATGCTATATTATGAATGTGATTTATATGTTATCAACTAACTACAAACATGTTGCTCTAAGTTATATTCAGGAAGAGTTCAAACCCTCCAATGGGGGAGGGAGAGGATCACCCAAGAGAGGAGGTTGGTATGAGAACCATTGGTATATCTATCTGAGTAGACAAAAACACTCACTTGCATAGGTTAGAGGAACCTTGTTGAGTCAGTTTGAGTTTTGTATTGGTAAGTGTTAAACCTAAGTTGATAGCTATTTCATTGGTAGGAAAGTTAGGTTTGGTTGTCTTCAATCCTCCTTGATCATTTAGACAATTTGAGTTGAAATGTTAGAACTCTTGTAAATAGTATATATGGCATGTAATGTGTATTTGAATATGTATATATATAAGGAATGCATATATATATGTATATATAAGGAGGCATATATATACATATATACATGATATAAATTCTATAAATTAAATGAGACATATATATATTATATATATATTAATAAATATATTACTATATTCAAATAATTATCATGTATATATATGCATTAGTATATATATATATTATAATATATAGTAATAATTAATTGTTGGCAACCATATTAATGGTAGATATGCCACACGAATATGGAAGTTAGAGGCAGTTTATAAAGGTGGCTTTATATGGTTAATGAATCACCCATCTTAGGCGACACATAAGGCATTTTCAAAACATCATTGAAGCTGAGTTTATTGCTCAATTTATAGCTATTAAAACAACCGCACATAGTGGAATTTGAATAAGTAAAACACATGAGTATTGGTTATCATCTCAACCCTTGACTTGTGTGATAGAATGAGAGATGGAGTTTGCTTTTGATTGGGATTCAACGTGCCAGTTAGTAGGTTGTTTCTGTAACAATAAAACTGCTAACAAACAAAGATGTTGCGCCCAACTAGCCCATGACATAAAGAGCATGAAGTTGATTTATTTTTGAAGTCTTATCAACTAAAACTTGCATTGACATGTTAATTCTGCAATCTCAACATGGAGTAGTAACAAAAATTCTGCAATCTCAACATGGAGTAGTAACAAATTAGATTGAGTCAAAGTATAAACTGTGGCAATCAAATAAGAGCTGAGTCAACTGATCTAACTCCACGCTCGATAGGTTTGTAGAGTGCTGGCAGCGTGAGAGTTCTTTAAGCATTCTCTTAGCAATAGATTTTTATCCATTTTTTGATTTAAAAGGGGAGAAATTGCTCACAATGTGGTTGTTATCCGTGTTACAATCATTTTGATATTATGAGCAGAGAGAATTAGCAAGTTTGTGAGGTGATAATAGTTTTGAGAGCAAGAGTATTTGGAAATTAGTATTTCAAATTGTCAAAAGAGTGGGGAAAGGCTATTATTCTTAGTTGTGCATTGTTTGGTAAGATGTAGTTATCATTTTAGAAGCAAGGGAGAGTTTCAAAATCAGAGTGTAGAGCTTGGAATTAAGGAGGTAATAGATTAAGTTGAGCCATTATGCAGACTTGAAGCAAGGAGTAGTAGGAATCCAAGTCAAGCTATTTTAATCCACACATGATTAAAATAACTCTCTTTCTTTTCCATTCTAATTCTGAATCTAAGATTTCTATTGTCTGAGTTGCTTATGCTATCATAATGTGCAAATTATTGCTATTAGAAAGTATGTGAGTGCATGTACAAATAGCTAGATTATCTATGCATAGAGCTAAATTAGAATCTCAAAGGGATAAGCTAGATTAGGGAATTAGAAGAGCATAATAAGTATTTATTTTATAATTGCATTGTTAGATTATGATGCATTACACAATTTTAAGGATTATTTATGAATATACTCGAGAGATAGAAAATGCCATTGCAAGGTTAAATCTCTCTATAGCTGTGTTTAATCCAAAAAACCAGTTTGATAGAATAACATAGCAAGAGAAGCTAAGTAAGGTAATATGATATTATCCCAACAAGACAATGTTTGATAATCATAATCAAGAGGGTTTGAAAACATACTATAAGTATATGCGTTACTATCTTTTGAATAATATTATCTTATATTTTGACCAAGAGTCTATATTATTACCTATTCACGGTATTTTAATCTTAAGAAGAGGACTTTAAGTTCTCAACAAAACCAAAGAGGAGATTTTAAGGTGTAGAAGCACATATACCTCTCAAGTAGAAAACGTTCTCTAGATTGGATGTAAACTTATCATACATTCAAACATGTGAATATATGTGTCATATTGAAGGAAAAGATATATGAATGCCTATGTACATACAAACATAGGTACCTTATATAAATTATGCAAAGGATAAATTAGACTTGGAACCCATGAGGAATCTAGAGATTAGTCGAATGGTTCTTAGTTGAGTTATCAGAAGTTAAACAACTTAATATGCTGACTTATTATTGGACATTACTATGAATATAAGATTTTATATTGAATCAAATAAAATGATATTTAATGTCATGAATAACCAGATTGGTTATGACATCTTAGAAGGAAAAATCCATACTAGGTGTGACAACAAAGAGTCTGAACCATTAGTTATGAGGAAGATGTTAGACTAGTTATGTCCACTTCAAGATTAACCGTATTTGGTATGGAGTTCTTAAGGAAAAATCCATAAGAATAAATGATGGACATTTGAAACTTTAATACGAAGAATTAATCTTCAAATCAAGTTTAATACTAGATTATTATACATATTGACAAATTGTTAGTACTATTAGGTTGAGACTAGGTGTGTCTAGTCGTTGACATTATGTCATCACTATTAACTAATTGTGCATAAAAATAAGAGAGTAGTCACTCCCATGGTTAAAACTAAGGACTTGAATAAGAGGCATTTGCCTAGACCTTGAATGTTGCAAGAGTGTAACTTGGGTATTCTAGTCAGAATAAGATAACCAATCAAGTTGTTTATCGAATTATTAAGAAAGAGCTTGAATATGAGGTAGTTTTCAGGCCCTGATTGTTACAGGTATGTAACAAGGCATTCAAAAGATTTGAGTCAAACCTAATTGGTCAATTAATTAGACATTAGTGTGTCATTACTTTTTAAAGAGATCTTGTTATCATAGTTAACCACTGGATCAAACCAAGAGAAGAGTTAATCACAGGTCGGTAGGGTTTCCAAGTTGAGTTAGAGGTGGGTGGACTTACAACATTGCTTCCTTAGAAAGTGGATTGATTATATATATCAAAACTTTGGAAAAAGTAAGTGTAAAAGTTGCTGCTACTATAATGCCCCACCAAGTAACCCTAAAAAGTTGTAAGTTGTAATTAACGACTTAAGTGAACCAATTTTTTTTTTATAAAGTGTAATAACATACACATTCAATTACTAATTAACAACAACCTCTAAGGCTACAAGGTTAGGATTACTTAAACCCACACATACATCTTACATAAACCATAGCAATAAATACTTTATGAAATAAACATCATACATCATAAGAATACCACATAACATAACAAGATGAACATCCAAGATACAATCTCATAAACATTAACTTAATCCAATAGTTACATCCCTCATTCCCAGAATGAGACAATAGTACAAAAGTATAACAATTACATAATCTCACCTCATAAACATAAGAGGGATAAAATAACTTATACAAATAGAAATATTACAATGCAAAAAATACAATAGAACCGCGAGCTGTCCATCTGGATGTCTCGCCTCCATGAACTGAAGATCAAGGGGGACCCAACGGTTTTGGTGCATGTTCCACCCAACCATGTGGTACCCAAAGGCCCACCCCCCATGCTAGGAGATAGTAACAATGTAACAAGGACAAAGATCCACAACCTCTAACCAAAGGCAGACTCAAACTAACTCATACTGAAATAACCAAAACAAATGCAATAAACAAGAACAACTCTCGCATCACTGACATTGCTTCCAGACATAAAATAGACCAAGTATGTTCAGAGAACCATACACGTATACAAATACCAATCACCAAGGGAATCTCAAGTGCACACAAATTAGAAAACATAACCACTCCAACTCTAGGAGGATACAAATAATAGAACACACTCCAAACATCTTGGAGGCAACAACACATAGTCCACTCCTTTCACAGGAGGTACAAAACATCCCCGTTCATGAAAATCGGGTAAAATTGAAAGGACACCATGCACTACCCAAGGGAAAACAACTGGATGGCATAAAGATTCAACAACCCTTATCCTCTAAGTTCTTCTGGAAGACTTATAATTTAGGACTAACACTAGATCCCAAAACCCACAATGCAACTTGACTTCATAGCAACAAAAGCATTCAAGTCATAAATCAAATCTAATATTTGGATTTCCTAAACCCATATTCATTCAATAGGTAACATTAACAAGGTCAAAGACACACTTACAGGGTTAACTCAAATAATCATATACCCATATTTCTATTTCCATTATAAGAAATCTTAAACAATTTGAACTTACATCCCCTTACGAAATACAGAGAACTAGAACATTTAAGGCAATCACAAGAGCATTACTATTTTTGGATATACTAAATCCATATCTCCTTCATATTTCATTCACAATAAATTAATTGCTCTACTTGAAATATAATAAATTAAAATAGCCATTTGCCTCATCAATATAAACAACTTCTTAATTTACCTTTAAATCGACACAAATCCATGCAAGTAAACTCTTTCCATTTCCTAACCAAATCTTACATCTCATTCAATTTTCTATTTAAAACATTCAATCCCTTTAATATCATAAAATATTGTTTCTCTATCCATTTTCCCATATACACTAATCAAACCATTTTTAAATCTCTATTCAATAATATATTGCATGCTTCTTATTAAAATAAAATACGATAATGAATTTACACTTAATATATGTATATTTATGTTCCATATTATGTATACACCAAATATATATATTAATAACTTAATTATATATATTCTTTAATATTCCAATCACAACGATTAAAATTGCTCTATGGAAATAAATGAAACAAAACAAATATTTGTCTTTTCCAATATAATTAGTTCCTAAATTTACGTCTAATACAACATAAACTATTGCAAATACTATATTCAAATTTTCTATCCAAAATCTATACCACGCATTCTAATTTTATCCTTTAAAATCCCTATTCCCAATAATATAAAACTTTTGCTCTTTCAACTTAATTGAAATAATTAAACAAGTATCTTCAATCTACAAATACAAGAAATACTAATTTAAACAATTTAAATCAATTTCAATGTTTACTTCTAAAACTAACATCAGTTCTCTATTAACTGGATTCCTTTCGTTTTCCAACTAACTCAAATGATTTAATTATTTAATATAAAATACCTTTTTCCTATTAAACTGAATTATGCATACTAATCAGTTCCAATAAAAATATTTCTTTCAGATACACAACTAACTCTTCTAATTTCTACAATTCATTACGTAATTCATTATATCGATAAAACTGAATTAAGAATTCATCTTTTCAGATAGGGGAGAAATTACACTAATATTTAATTCTCTAATTGCTCTTAACAAAATAAGTATTTTCAACTATAACTCAAAACATTTCGCTTTAAATTAAATAACCAATTGCCCTTGCAAATTAAATCATTATAAAATTAATCAAATTAACATTTGGTCTCTTCCATAACTTATTGTGTTAAAATAAGATCAATATTTGGACTATAACCCAATATCATATATATATTTTTCCAATTAAATCAAATTAATAATTGGACCTTTTACACATGAATTTAAATTTCACAATTAAATCTTAAATTATGCATTCTTTAAATCAGATATTTAACTCCTTCAATTAAACTTTAACATGCCATTTTAGAATAAACAATAATTTCCCCCATACGTTTATAATTTTATTTCCACTAATCTAATATACAAATTTTATTTAAAATAATATAAATAAATATAATACTTTAATATTATAAATTATAATATAAAATATTATTAAATAATATTTTAATATTATAATAACAATACATAAAATATTAATATTTATAAATATCAATTTATTATTATTTTATTATCAGAGCAGCCATGGGAAAATAACTTAACAACAGTCTCGTGTTTCAAGCATAACTCAAAAACTACGATCTGGGTATTTGCAATTTTTTTACAAGGGTAAGAAAATTCCAAGGTGCATAAACCCTTTAAATTTCCTGACAACCTAGTTTGTGTAAGTGGAGTTATACGTGACACAACCAGACCATTTTACCATGAAAAATATAACTACCCTGCGGATTTTAAAATCCATTTTTAATAATAAACAGAGGGTTTCATTTTCTAAAAACATTGCTCAATCTCTATGTTTGAATCCAAAACAAAATAATCGATTTCCTCAAACAAATTAAATTCAACTGAGGTTTTCACAATTTTCACTCAAGAATTTTCACAAAACAAAAGCTGCAAATTTATTTGATTCTTTTCTTCTAACAACAAATTTATTTTCTAAAACAGATTTAACAAACAAATCTTTAATCACTACTATTTTAAAAACAATCAAGAACAATAAAAACACAGAAGAAAACCTGGCTCAAGAAGCTACAGGAAGAGATGAATTTCTGCTGCAAGCCTCCTCCAAAGATTTCCTGAATTTTCTTCAATCATCCAATGAATCCAATCCAAAACCCAACAAATGCAAACAATCTTTCCTCCAATCAATTCTACAATCAAACTTTCTTCAAACCCTTCCTTTGTGCAAATTTTTTCAAAATTTCTTCTCTGCTGTAAAAATGAATTTTTCTAAAAACTTTTCTCCCTAAAATTAAAACATGTATTCTTTATAAATCAAAAATACCTAATACAACCCTAATTCACATTACATGCAAATTAGATATTAATTTCAATTTCAATTCCAATTTCAATTTTTACAACCCTAATTCACATTGCATGCAAATTAGATATTAATTTCAATTTCAATTTTTGAAAACCCACTTTCAATTTAAAATGCAATTTCAAATAATAAATTAATTTCCAAAGTTGAAACTCATTTCCCAAGTAAACATTTAATTACAATTTCTAATTTAATTCCCACCAGATGAAATTAAATTCCAAAATTAATTTTAATTCTTTTATTTCCTTTCATTTTCCTGCATCACGTTCAATTAATTAATTTAATTATTTAATAACTAAATTCAACCCCCTTGGATTAAATTTAATTAATTAAATAAATTAAATATAATTAATTAATTTAAATATAAACTTTTATCCACATTACATTATTTAAATTAAATAACCATCAACGTGATTTAAATGCAATTATTCTAAATATCTATTTCCAAATCAAGAATCTTTCAGAATTAAATAAGATTAAAACAAGGCAATGAACGACTCGACACACACAACTGACGACACACTATGGTTAGGGTGTAGACTTGACACAAGTTACCTAGCTACTATCTCCCGTTCAACTTAACCATTGGATCGACACGCTCAAACTTGTGAAACCAGGTGGAGTCGATGTCATGTACCTGCAATCCTGTAACCAAGTAAACATCATACAATATATCCAGCATATAATACACACCGTGAAGGAGAAATCACTGATTCGCAGGGCGCTCACAAGCGAGTGATGCGAACCCGTCTTCTTCACCAATACATTCATCGAAACTGACACTTCCATCATAATCCAATAATCTCTTAATAACATCTCATGTTAACTTTACAACATCATTAATCCATTACAGCATGAGAAACACTAATTAGGTCAACACATCACACAATAATAGTTGTCGCTCAATAGTAGCGATCAAAACATCATAACAAAATGTATCTAGTATCAAAGTAATTGCAACCAAACATAACATAAAGCAAACCGAATAAGGAGAAACTAAGGGGTATTACAAGAGTGTAACTTTAGTATTCTAGTCTAATAAGATAACCAACTGTTGTTTAATTATTAAGAAAGAGCTTGAATATAATCCAATAATCTCTTAATAACATCTCATGTTAACTTTACAACATCATTAATCCATTACAGCATGAGAAACACTAATTAGGTCAACACATCACACAATAATAGTTGTCGCTCAATAGTACGATCAAAACATCATAACAAAATGTATCCAGTATCAAAGTTGCAACCAAACATAACATAAAGCAAACCAGAATAAGGAGCAAAACGGAGGGGTATTACAAGGAGTGTAACTTGGGTATTCTAGTCAGAATAAGATAACCAATCAAGTTGTTTATCGAATTATTAAGAAAGAGCTTGAATATGAGGTAGTTTTCAGGCCCTGATTGTTACAGGTATGTAACAAGGCATTCAAAAGATTTGAGTCAAACCTAATTGGTCAATTAATTAGACATTAGTGTGTCATTACTTTTTAAAGAGATCTTGTTATCATAGTTAACCACTGGATCAAACCAAGAGAAGAGTTAATCACAGGTCGGTAGGGTTTCCAAGTTGAGTTAGAGGTGGGTGGACTTACAACATTGCTTCCTTAGAAAGTGGATTGATTATATATATCAAAACTTTGGAAAAAGTAAGTGTAAAAGTTGCTGCTTACACTTTGTCAGTTCACTATGCTCCGGGTTTGCATAAATTGTCAATAGTGTCATGCATAGTTGGAGTGTATCCATATTTGTATGGCGTATGTGTTATGTATGACACAACGCTAGTGACTTAGATGACATTACTAGAGGTTACCATACCAAACTATTCGTTGAAGGGTAGGACCACTTCTAGTTAGGAAGGTGTGTGGGGGACCGCTAAGTCCGTGATTTGAGGTAAAGTGCTTAGGTGATGCTCTCCCTATTGTAGTCAATAGTCGAGGCTTGTGAAACATAAGAAATGTAATCGAGATAAGGATACATCGACCTTGAACTATTGTAAGTTATGAATTTTAATTTATGATCATTAATCTATTGTAATCTGTATTTGAAAAGATGAGTTTCATTTAATTGGAATTATGTTATGTTATTTCATTTATGCAATGTCATGTGAAATTATTTATGCAATATGCAATTATGTTATTGAAAAGGAATTTTTTTTATTTCCTTGTTTTTGGAAACTTGAATTATTCACTTCTTGAGTAAAATGCTAGGTAAAAACTATAGAGTAAATATTGGGTATGTTACATCCAGAATGATCTACATACTTTATGAAAATATGTACTCTTTGAGTGTTTTTTTCATGTTATCGACTTGTTTTACTTTGACATGCATCTACCTAGTAGTTTGTATACATATCAAAGTGGAAGAAAAATGTAATGGTAAAAAATATATAGGTCTATGCCTATTTTCCCTTATGTCTTGGTCTCACTTTGATTAGAGTATTTTAAATGTAATAACTAGTGTTCAAGTGGCATATTGCATTAGTTTGGCCAATGACATCATCATATCTTTATCCCATCGCCACTTGTTCCCAAAGATTTGGTCTTCATCCCTAGATCCCCCATCCATCACCATGGTTTAGATCCATGAGTTTTAATTTAAATCAATTCATTTCCACAATTGTGGATCTTAAGCTTGAACTTTTATAATTCAAAATTTAATTGAATTTATAACATTTTCACCTTTTTAACAATCATTGGGAGCCAACTTTGTACATGTTTGTGTTAATTTTTATATTTAAAGATAGCCATTTATTCATTTGAATTGGTTTAACAACTACCAAAGGTTATTAAAAATCACCATACAAAATTTATGAGAGCATCATAATATCTTTATTAGATCATTACATTAAACATACATCATCCTAGGTTAATTGAATGCTTGCTTGTTGTTCTTGATCCTTGTTCCAAATTTGTTGAATCAGTCCAACTAGGGGTTTGATTGAGGAGAAAATGATCCTCACAATTTAGTATATTCCCAAAGGTGTTCCTAAACACCACCACTCCTTTCTTACAATCGAATATCAAAAGATTGAAGGTAGTAGATCTTGATGTCCATTTCCTATTAGTTCAATTTTGTAACTTATACTTTAGATTAATGCATTAGGTTTAGATTTGCACTCTTAGAGACTAGGCATGTACATGCTTAGAAAAGCCATAAAAAATACAATTACTTCACATATTTTGAGAGACCTCTATGATTAGTTCTAAAAAATTGACATTATGACAAACTGATTCTCAACATCTATCACTTTTCCATCCTCAAAATCCAACTAAATGTTAACATTTAATTTATTTAATTTTTGCATTAATTTAATGTTTAATCATTTTTAGTCCTAACTCATTTATCTAGGTTCATTCTCGTAAAGGAAAATAAACTTTATTTATGTGTAGTCTAGGCTAATATATCCATACACATAAGCACACTCAATCTAGACTGATAAATATCTATGGGCATATGTGCTCTAGATATTTGTAACAAGTGAACTTGAAAAATAAATAGAAAACAAATGTACTTAGCTCTATAACCAAAGAATGGATGCTATCTAGTATGATATTTAAACTTGAATACCTTGGGATCAAAGAAGTATTGTAATAGTTTGTAAATTACCTCAAGATCAAAATATTTCATTTACTTTGGGGATTAGAGTCAAGTCCTTGATCATGAAAATGTTAGTAGCCTCTAAAATTTCACTTTTGTTCCGCTTAATTCATCTTTACTTCTTTTGCCTATTTTGATATTTGAAGACTAGTGGCATTTAAGAATACTTTGGGAGGGTTGTAGTTAGTGTCAAAAGAGCAAACATTCTCCTAAATTAACCGCTAAAAAGCTTGAGTAAATGATCACATACAACACTCTTCAGTCATTCATATGCTCCTAAGACGCTTGTGTAGATCTAGATTCCTATTATTGCATCAATTGAAGAGTTTCCATTCCCCAAATGCAAATGATACGCCTTGGAATACTTGGAGGAGAGAGCTAGAGATTGAATGTCTAAAACAAATGCATTGACTTCGTTTAAATACAAGAACATAACAATAATCACACAAACTTATGTTCGGTAGGATCTTGGTGGGAGTCAACCAAAATTTGAATTTGAAAAGGTTACGTCCGAGACTGTGAAAATAATATTAGACATAAAAAGGGGTGAGATCAAGATAGGTGATAAGGACATGAAAACATGTGTATATATAAGTATAATAAATATACAAAAAGAAAGAACATATTGAGATATTTGTATATATAGATAATGTAAAACATAAATGTATATAAATATATGCAATTTATCAATATCGTGATGTATCAAAATACTTTCCTCAAATCACTCACAAAACAAAACAAAATAATAATGATAAAAATATCCAAACTTTTCTAATTACAAAACTAAAGAGTAAATGACATGGTTATACCAATTTCCCCATTCCAATTGTGTGTAATTGATTGTATTGTTCACTTAGCGTAGGTAGAATTTTTTATGTAGGTGGGCGTATTCCTCTCGTTGATATTTTATGTAGGTTGGCTCTTGTTGATATTTTATGTACGTGGGTGTAGCCCGTATTCCTCTGGGAAGCCATAAATAAGTAGACCGTGGTGATGGTCTTAACCATGAAAAGTTAGCCATCTCCTGTTTTCTCATTTCCATGAACGTCATGGATAAGGCCTTCACATTCATGTACATCGAGTTAAATTGGTCTCTACTTACTGATGGTTCATTGGATCATCCAGAATGTTAGTTGAAATTTAAACCATACCAAGTCATACACGGGCATCTAGAAGCATCTTCCTTCTTATCGGATGTTACATCGCTATAAGAATGGGGACAATGATATTTCCATCGCGGATCTCTACTCATCACCATTTCTTATCAGTAAATGATATACAAACCCCTTATATTTCTCGACAGTGCTATAGGAGGCAACAGTGCTTTAGCATAGAAAAATCGTTTTTAAACCGCTCGAGCACTTCAAATCGTTGTTTTAGGTGGTTAAGTTCTTCTTCAGTCGTAGGCTCTACCTTGTCCTGCAGACAAAGGTGTTGGAGAGCTTTGAGACTAGGTGTACCAGTAGCGTCAATGGCAGATTCAGCTATGACTGTGCTTGTCACTGGAGCCGGTGGTCGAACAGGTACTTTCAATGCTACTGTGATTTTTTTACAAGTATAATAAAATTTAGAAAGTATGATTAAGTTTAATAAAATCAAACAGGCCTGATTAAGTTTAATAAAATCAAACAGGCCTGAGGGTTGCGGGAAGGGGAATTGCAGACAAATAAAGTTTAGAAAGCGTCATGAATTTTATTAAATTAGTGGGTCCGAAGGTTGAGGCAATGTGAATAACAGAAGAACGAAGTTTAGAGAGTATCATAACTTTATTAAATTAGTTGGGTTTGAGGTTGTGGCAATGAGGATGGATGAAGATTAAAGTTGAGAAAATAGGACTAAGTTATGTCTATTGAATGTGGAGGATTCGGGAATTCTGCAATTAATTGAGAAAAGCAGAATGGAATTTGTGACGACAGGAATTGAGAATTTTGTATGTGCATTGGAAGTATGTGAGGTTAAGAACTTGAGTGCTATTGTGTGAGAGAACGATGTGTTGAGACCTAGTTATGTGGGTTGTTCAGGATTGGGGGCATTAGCTAAAGCTTTGGGAATTAAGGATAGATAGGACTTAGCCCAGGTTGCGGTAGTACTGACAATATAGAGTGTAACAATGTGAACTACGCTATGTTTTTTAGGAATTGGCTTTGTGGGTCGAAGTAAGGAAGGCTTGGTTATCTATTGTGGATTAGAGAAATGGGCGTTTGAGGAAGTTATGTAGGATGGGGATTTGGGGATAGGGTATCCGAGTTTAAGTCATGCAAATTGGCATTGCACATGAGATTTGATGCTTATGGGGATTGCAGAATTGTTTACGTTAAGTTGAACAGTGTAAATTGAGGAATTGGGCAGGTGGGCTGAAGTTGAAAAGCCTGGGGCTTGTGTGTGTGGGTTGAATGCTCAAGGTATGTAGGTTGAGTCTAGAGGTATTGTGGAATTTTTTCATGGGATAAGGTTACGTTGATTAAGGAATGAGCTATTTGAGTTTAGGGCATGCACATTTGCATTTCTTATGCATTTCCAAAGATATGGGGATTGAAGAATTGGGTTTGTGTGTTGAGTCTGTGCCTGTGGTATCTAGTGATTTAGATAAATTGCACATATGGGTTTGGACAACATGATTGATGAATTGGTATTTAAGTTGAGGAATGTGTTTTAAGGATTTGATGCGTAGGCACATGGAATTTGAAATATTGATGCATTTTGGAGGTCAATTAGTTGTTTATGTACTATATTACACCAAGTTTCTGGAACAAGGATGGCAGGGGACAGGGGGACTTGTTTCCAGGACAGAGCTTTTGGGAGGACTTTTTTAAGGGGACAGCAAGGGATAGCTATTAAAAAACAGGGAAAATTGTAAATTATAGGAAATTTCAAATATTTCCACAATGAGCTATGACGTTATGAATACCCAACATCTTGAGAATGAGGGCAAGGTGACTGTCATCTTGGATGAGAAGATTAATGAAGACATATCCATCTTTGCATTGTGGCTACTACTTAAGATACCAAGAGCAATAATGATAGTATAATGTATAAGGGTAAGCTATCATACAATGTCCATTATGCATTTACTCCCATATCTAACAAGTTCAGCTCCTTGGTTATGCAGCCCTTAAGGGGTTTTAACACCACTGATCTGATAACAATATCAGCTCTATACCCTTCATCTCTATCTTCTCCACATACCTCTTCCAAGATTCCTAGCCCTTTCATTGTGGAATCTGCTTCCATTTTTTTCCATCCTCAAACAATGAAGGTTGACTCTCAGTTGAAGCCCTATGACCCACCATTTCATAATGAGTGCCCTTTTACCACTCTTCCCATTGAACCGACTCCAACAAGCCTTGACAATCAGCAAGCCTATTAAACTTCTCTTCACAAACCACTATACATTTGGCAAAGCCAACATTAATAATACCCATAATGGGTTGATATGTGTTATTGAACTTCAGCATAAGCATCATGATCTTATTAAGAAAACCATAGTTTGCTGATGCAAAAATCCACAAGGGATAAAAGATAATCAATAGGGCTTTAATTGTTTAGATAAACAAGAGGAGGAATAGCAATCCTTAGACAATGCAACTGAAATGCTCTGAATGGGGCTGATGCTATTGAACAAAATCTGAATATCGATGATGTGAGAACATAAAGCAATTCCTAAATTAACAACAAGAACAGTTTAATACAGCAAAATGAGCTAATAATCAATGAACAGTTTTGCTAAATGAATTTGCTGCTCCATCTGAGCACTGGAATGTGCACCTGGTCAGCAAAGGAGATGTTTAAATAGGCTGGGTTTGGAACCTAGAGGGTTGTATGCCCATTGGCCAGACAGCGGGGAAGAGACACTGCATCAATCCAAGAAACAACAGCTGAGAATTGATAACATTGTAATAATCACCCTTAATTTTTTTTTTGTGAAAAACTTGTTAGCTCAAAACAGAATGAAATGCCAAGCACTTCTTTTCCACTTTTTGATCACCAAGTTACCAGTGTGGGTGAGGTGAGAGCATATAGTGTACGGGATTACAAATTCTTTTGAAAATAAGAAGCTGAAAGTAGTATCCACTTATTCAGTGGGGTTAGCCAGCATTTCAGTGGGAAAGCTTATACAATTGTGAAAATGCAAGCAAGCTCTTCCACTTTTCAGTGGTGAGCGAATACAACAAGAAAGAACAACTCTTTCACTTTTCAGCAGTGAGCGAATACAATAAATTAGAGCAACTCTTTTGCTTTTCAGCGGTGAGTGAGAACCAATAAGCCATTTATTCAGTGGGGTGAGTAACAACAAAATACCAAGAGTAGCTTACTGGTGGTACTACCACTCGGTGTTATAATGTTAGCTCATTTGAAAACTTCTAAATTGAAGATATGCATCTGCTGTCACAAGTATGGTCATGAAAGAAACTGATTGAACATCCCCACATGTATCACAACATCAAAGAACTAACCACCCATCATGGAATTAACAAATATATCTCAAAGATTGGCAAATAGATGGCTGGTGCAGGTCTGAAACCCTGATGTTACAGTCTGGACAGCGAGATATAAACATAGAAAACTTCACCAAATCACTCCCACATGCACTCACAATGAATGCAAGCTCAAAGATTGGCAAGATGGCTGTTGCAGATTTGAAACCCTGCTGTTACAGTCTGGACAGCGAGATATAAACTCAAAAAACTTCACCAAATCACTCTCACACGCACCCACAATGAGTGCAAGCTATAACCATGTTGCCAAACAGCTATGAGTGATTTATCCCATCATCAAAATAGTGACTGAAAAATTAAAACTGAAACTTCAAAGCATTTCCAATGGTGACTCTTGGTTGGAATCACACCACTGTCTCACTTGAGAATATCATGCAATTCTGAAACTAGAAATCTATGAGGGATTTCGTCCTCAAAGATTGAAGAGAACCAAAGCCATTTCGGCAGCATAACATTATCATTCTTCAACATGTCCAAATGAACCCCCAACACCTCCTTTTATAGCTGTTTTTGTTGCTTTTTCGAAAAAAATATATATTTTTTCGTTTTTTTTCTTTGAAAAAGCGTTTTTTGCTTTTTTGTCGCTTTTTTTCTTTTCTTTTCTAAAAAAAACACTTTTTGCTCTAAATTAAATAATTCATTATGTACAATCATTTAATCACCTTTCCAACGAGCTATTACTTGTTCTTTAATTATTTCTCAACATTAGACAACATTAGTGAAATATTAATTAAATAACTTAATAACTCACTCAAGCTGCGGAAAGTACTGCAACGTCATTGGAATCCAATTTTGACCACTCTATGATGAAATTGAAGTAGTAGGAAGATGACTGAAATCAACTTGTTGACTTTCTAAAAATAGTCTGCTCCTCCAAGAAGTTTGGAGAGCAGCCAAACTAACCAACTAAACTCAAAACCAAGAACAATCCCAAAAGCATCAATGGGCTCCAACTAACCAACTAAACTAAAACCCAAGAACAATTGCTTTGCAAGATTGATTAAATGTTTCTCCAAAAATGTTGGAGTTCTCCCTAACTAACTAGTTAGCCTTCAGAAGACTTGGAAATTGACTAAATGTGCACGAATTGGCTAAGTGCCAAAAAGGGACATTACAAACATCTCCTTTACTATTTTATGTCTTTGCTCAATTTTAACTTTACTACTATGTAACAACATAACATCTTGTGGCCCCACTTATTGTTGTTTGTTTTCAATTTTTTTAATTGCTCTTTTTTGATTGGGCTGTGGCCATCCTTGTCATCCCTTATTGC
Source organism: Sequoiadendron giganteum (assembly GCA_007115665.2). Lineage (NCBI taxonomy): Eukaryota > Viridiplantae > Streptophyta > Pinopsida > Cupressales > Cupressaceae > Sequoiadendron > Sequoiadendron giganteum. The sequence goes on from CM021106.1 coordinate 395,019,992, forward strand.
TCTTCTTGCTGTGCAACCCCCCATCTCGCCTGCCCAAAAAAAAGAAAAGATATCTTCGAGATGCTTCCTAGGAGAGGTAAATTGCACATATGGGTTTGGACTACATGAAATGAGGAATCGATAATCAACTTGAGGAATTTGATGTGTAGGCACATGGAATTTGAATTGTAGATTTATCCTTGGAGGTCAAGTAATTGGTTATTTATGAGGTCCAAATATGAAAGCTATTTTGTTTGAGGCTTTGGGTACTAATGATGCAATGCCTCGAGCTTTTACCCTAGACATTAGTGGTTAACAAATAAACAAACAAATCTTTTGCAATACAATTGTAACACAAGCATGTCACAATGCACACCTATGCACTAGAGATGTTGCAACACAACACAAAGACACTCAAGCAATGTGATGCCATTACATAAAGCATGATTGCACAAGAAAAAGTCTTAACATTGTTGTGTGATGACCTCAATGCGACAACCATAGGAGATGATAGAGTTTACTTTGACTATGGTGGAAGGGTGCTTGACCACAATCCCCACCCCTCACAAACGGGTAAGAATGGAGTGAGAACAATGCATCATTTCATAATTGACGAAGCTTGAGCATTGTTCATTCAACAACTCATTCCAAGGCATGTTCTCTCGATCATATATGATAGAGAAACATTAATAAAAAATAAGGAATACCTAAGTAGGAGGTTGCATTGTAGGGAGATTCACTATCTCAACCTAGTCTAGAAAGACATTGTTCATTTCCTCTCAATGCACAACTTATGACACAAAATGATCAATAACTACAAAAAGGGCTTAAGACATCATCAAACTAAGTTGATGGGAAAACAAGGTAGACCCCATAGATCAACCTTTCTTTAGGGAACTTTCTAAAAAAAGTTGTCTACTATCCATTGTTGCCATTCGCTCCTTTGGGGAACATTCACCTTGATGGACAACCATTTGCCATTGGGGGATTGTAGTTTGCCCCTTTCTGGTAAATTAGGCAAATTGAATAGGGAAGTGTAAAATGAGCCCAATGGGATTCCATTTGACAACAAACTTGACATTGAAGATGGCAAGGGGATTCTTGAAACATCTTAAATCACATTAAACCCCTAGAAGTATGTTTCAACACTCATAAGTGTGAACAAAGTTCACAAGACCAAAAGTTAGTGCATGGCCAAGGTAATGCAAGCTGAACTGACCGTACTCTACATAAGCCATAACTTCCTCATTTTTAGTGTTATTAATAAATGGTTTGAACCATTGAATTTCAACATGTCTAAGCTTCAATACACCATGTTTAAAATCAACAAAAGCCCTAGTTTCAATTTTACCAAAATACAAGTATTCACAAGCAAAAGTTCATTTCCTTACGTTGTGACAAGGAAACACATTAACAATCATAACTCTTAAATCAATAGAGCTGAGTGTAACAACATTCTACTAATGGATTCAACTTATTTATAACATCATAATAAATGTACAACATGACCGATAAGTTTCCTTACAATTTGAATGGAAACTTGCCCTAAACAACATACAATTAGGACCTTGCACATCATGGGAATTCATTCCAAAATGTGATACAAATTCAATTTAAATAACGATCAATCATAATTACAATGCAGTGTTCACATCCCAAATATGGATGGTTTAAGATCAATACAAGATAGTTCAACAATTTACCACTTGTTCAAGGATCAAAAGATCTCACTTTACAACTTGGTCAAGGATTACAAATTTCAAATTTGCAAGAGTGGAAAGCTACAATCTTTTTAATATGCAAGAATGAAAAGTTACAACCATCAAGAACTACAAGAACCTTGCATGCTCTCCAGTAAGCTCCACTAAGGAATTCAATTGGCCCTAATGGTGATTGTCTATCACCTTGCCATGTAGGACCTTGAGGCCCACCCCTTTGGACTAAGGTGGTCAATTAGGTAGCATGTAAAACAATGTGGTTTTATACTTGTACAATCACATATCAGAAACATAATATCAGGCCAAGATTGTATGAGGGTCTCACAAACACCAATAAGATACAAACAATTTGATGCAATAAAAAGAAGAGATTAATAAACATAGGACCAAGGAGTGTTTCACTACATTACCAAGATTGTGTAGAATTGAGAAGTCTCCTCCTATTGACAATAGGGGATTCCCAATGACATTTCCAATAATCATGAAAGGATTGTGATAATGTCCTTCAATATCATTCCACGAACCCTCAATAGGAAGTTTGGTATTAAATGTAGTTTTATGTTGATTAAGTGAATTTTGTGTTTGATACCCCATTCAATTTTAATTGTTATGTTTTATCCTCTTGCATGCCACATCTTTTGGTTTCATTTCAACTAAGTGGGTGGTGAGAGTCCATTTCTTCCCTTCTCTAAATCTCATCCCTAAACAAAGGAGATCAAAATGCTCAAACTAGCCTTGGAATGTAAAACAAGGCACACACAATGACACAAGTCATAGCCAACTTCATTTCGGTGGGAAAACAAATTATCCCACAAAATAAAATGATCTAATAAAGGCTTAATTCACAAAAATGTAATTTCAAGAAAATCTCATGAACCATACGAATCCCATTAAAGAACCTTGGATTTTCTTCAAAATTAAAAATAAAAATCTCAAGAATCTAACTATACCCTTTGAATTAGAAGGGCACGGGGAATATACTTTCATGCTTACATAAATTTCTATGGAAAATTTGCCATAGTTTTGCGGCAATTTTGTGTTTTTTTTCCAAATTAAAACCTACAACATGAAAATGAAATCTACAATTCTAACAATTGCACAACAAAATAAATTTTATCTCCCAACTAGTATCGAACATAAACAAACAAAGACATGCATATCCCAATGAAGTGGTAGAATGGTCAAATCAATTTCTTTCAAATTAATACTTATTTGCTAAAAAGGAAAGTACCTTACTATTATGCAAGTTCTCAACAATGGAGATTCTTTCTTTTTGAATGCAATCCACACACAAAGCTTTTTGCAAATCCTTTCCAAGATTAAGCCCAAGCTCCAATTTCATAAGCAAGGGTTTTTGAAATATCTTTTCTTTCCCAAGCAATGGAGTGCACAAGTGAAAATGAAGAAGTCATGTCTAAAATATGTTACCTTTTTCCCTTTTTCTCAAACCCTTAAACCCCAAAAGTTGTTTATCCAATTCCCACTTAGAACTAGTTTTTGCCAAAAGAATTTTTGCAATCTTTTGAATAAATGTAAACATAACTTTATATTTCCTTTTCAACATACAAATGATTAGATTGCTTAATGCCTAATTCACTAAGGCATTTAACTCATAAGATCACTTTCAACTTAATCAGCCTTTCTGTAATTTCAAATGAAATGTTAAACGTATCCGAAATCATATGGATGTAAAAACAAACAAGAGTTAAGAAATTTCACACAAAGCAACTGCATACTTTACATGTTTCAACATTTTATGGGAATTTTTAATCGTAGTAGTGTGATGGGATAGTTGAAATTGATAGGGTTAAACAAGGCACATCTTGTAATTCACAACAAGTCAAATGGGGAATACAGACAAACATGTTTACCCAAATCAACTAGCTTTGAATCAATCACCATCGGGTTTTACTTGTGCCTACACACTCAAGACAAACATAAAGCACATTTGCATGATACAACAACTAAAGCTATATTAATACCCAACAAGAACGTGTAATCAAACAAAACATATATCCATCCTATGATTATATCATATCATAATCAAAACATATATTAACCTTTTAATCTAGCATAATGTTAGATTGCACGTTTACTTAAATCACAATTGATATAACATCAACTCATCATGGTGAACTAATAAAATAACTCTATATCAACATAACTATTGAAAACAATGAAGTGGTATAAGCTACATAGATTCAAACATGGAATGATAACATAGGCAACCAATAGATGCATATAATCATAGTCATGATGTTGCTCAGACACCAAACATAGTTAGAAATTGTTATCAACCAAGTCTTACAACATGCTCCAACCTAAGCATTAACACGAGAGCAGGACAAGGCAAGAAAAAACATAGGTGGGCATTACATTGCACCCCCCTCCCCTCCCCTCCGCTCCCCCGCCCATGCACACACACAAAAGGAGTAGCAATAACAAGCAACCATAAGGTGGAACCACCTCAAGAATACATAGCCAATAGAATGTTAAACATGGTGAGATAGATGTCACAAAAGCATTATTCTTTTCACATTTATATTCTACTGATTGAAGTTCAAGTCATACTAGAATTTACCCAAATCATTTTCATTTCTACACATATACAAGTACTCACTAATGCATGTCTATACAAGATCAAAAACTCATATTAAGATGCACTCAATGCATAGCTTTCATCATAAGAAATCATTCATCCACACCATAGGGATAACACACAAGGTTCACATATGGGTCCACGAGGACTCCAAGGTATTCATACCAATACCAAGTAACTATGAACCAGTGCTAAGTGACCAAGAATTAGTGTTAAGTAATCAAGGATCCAAGAGCCAATTGGAAAGATGGTCTCAAGGCCACAACTATGTCATGCCCCACCAAGTACACCATGACCACAGCCCCTTAAAACTATAATCATAGGAAAATTAAATAAAGGAGGGCAGCAAGTGATTCTACAAAGGATTTAATTAAAATTAAATTAAGAGATTTAAGGCAGTGGTTAAAGATAAAGGGTTGTAACTCTTCCAAGGGCAGCGATAGTGAAAGGTGGTGACTCTTTCATCAATAAGGTATAAAGGAGGGCTCATTCCATGAGAAGAAGGGAAGAAAGAAAGAATTAAGAATAAATGTTGTGTGACTCCTAATGTGAAAGGTTGTGACTCCTTCAAATATGAAAGGTTATGACTCCGTCAATAATAAGATATAAAAGGGAGATCATTTCCTTGTGGAGAAGACATCAAGTTGGAAAAAGGAAAAATAAGAATAAGAAATATAAGACATCTCTTTGGAATAGAGATTGAGAACAACCATTGGAATATTCTGAAAAATAATTGGTGGCAGCCATTTAAGAGTAAATTTATCATTTCACCAAGAATTATTTATTTAGAAATATTCTAGCAAATTCCTTGAGGAATCATATCTTGAACTTGTGAAGTGTCTTGCAAATAGGAAGGATGACCAGCCTTCCAAGTTCACGAGAGTTGAATGACTAGAAATTCTTTATATCAAGCACGCCACCTCGAGTTGGATGGATCGGGGATCCTGCCATGCTCGTGGGCTAGAGGCTGAATGGACCGAAAATCCATTCTGTGATCTTGGGCTTGGTTGAACAGGATAGTCTTCATGCGTCTTATCAAGCACACCACCCCTAGATGGATGGATTGGAGGTTCTGCCATACTCGTGGGCCGAGAGGCCGAATGAACCAGAAATCCAATTTTGTGCACTTGGGCTTGGTCGAGGAGGACGACCAGCCTCCAAGGTGGACAGAGGGATGGAAGGGCGGTCCACCTTCCATGCTCTCGCAATATAGGGACAACCGGCCTTGAGATTACTGTTTGCAAACATTTCCAAGGAATTCATGATGTGATTGGCTGCAAGGAATGTGCTATGATGCATTGATCCAAATATTAATGATATTATGAATCATGATTTATTGATCTAAATATTATGATGTTTTATGTATAGATTTGAATATTATCATACTTTCTTGCTACCTAATATTACTAATATCAGTTCTTAGTGAATAATATCGTTTTGCAGTCCTAAAATTAGGACTTTCCCAAAAGGGGACATTACAATTAATATCAAAGCTTTGATCCTGCTTTCTTGAGGATCAAAAAATTATGTGTATGCAATTGAGCCAAAGAGCTCAAAGAAGCCTTGGAAAGAAAAAGGAGAAATTGATTTTTGGATTGATGCTTCCTTTACTTGGTTTCAAACTATGCTATTACAAGCTGTCATTTCGTTTCTTCTCTCTAAGGATGAGAGAAAAAATATCTTAAATTTTGAACCTTGCAAATTTCCAACTCTGGGTCATTTTGTCAAGAGTTATTGGGATAACTCACTTTTTGAATTAAAGGCAAGAACATATCTTGGTTCAAGTTTTGCTACTTGTGATAATATCAAAGTAGCGCAACAAAAGTTGAATTGTGAAATAGATCTTCATAAACAATTCCCATTAAAAAATTGCTTGAGGACAAGTAGTCTTCGGAAGGGCGGACTGTCATGCCCCACCAAATACCATGATTGCAGCCCCTTAAAACTATAACCATAGGAAAATTAAATAAAGGAGGGTGCCTAGCGATGCTATAAAGGATTTAATAAAAATAAAAATAAGAGATTTAAGGTAGCAGTTAAAGCTAAAGGGTTGTAACTCTTCCAAGGGCAGCGATGGTGAAAGGTGGTGACTCTTTCACCAATAAGGTATAAGGGAGGGGTCATTCCATGAGAAGAAGGGAAGAAAGAAATAATTAATAATAAATATTATGTGACTCCTAATGTGAAAGATTGTGACTTCTAATGTGAAAGCTTGTGACTCCTAATGTGAAAGGTTGTAACTCCTTCAAATATGAAAGGTTATGACTTTGTCAATAATAAGATATAAAAGGGAGATTATTTCCTTGTGGAGAAGGCATCAAGTTGGAAAAAGGAAAAATATGAATAAGAAATATAATACATATCTTTGGAATAGAGATTGAGAACAGCCATTGATAATATTTTGAAATATAATTGGTGGCAGCCATTTAAGAGTAAATTTATCATTTCATCAAGAAGTATTTATTTAGAAATATTCTTGAAAATTCCTTGAGGAACCATATCTTGAATTTGTGAAGTGTCTTGCAAATAGGAAGGACGGCCAACCTTTCAAGTTCACAAGAGCTGAAGGACTAGAAATTATTTATATCAAGCACACTACCTCGAGATGGATGCATCAGGGATCCCACCATGCTCATGGGCCAAGAAGCTGAATGGACCAAAAATCCATTCCATGCTTTTGAGCTTGGTTGAAGAGGAGAGTCTTCATGTGTCTTATCAAGCACGCCACCCCGAGATGGATGGATTGGAGGTTTTGCCATACTTGTGGGGTGAGAGGTTGAGTGGACCGAAAATCCAATTCCGTGCCCTTGGGCTTGGTCAAGGAGGACGACCAGCCTCCAAGGTGGATTGAGGGATGGAAGGGCAGCCCACCTTCTATGCTCTCACAATACAAGGACGACCAACCTTGACATTGCCGTTTGCAAACATTTCCAAGGAATTCATAATGTGATTGGCTGCAAGGAATATGTTGTGATGCATTGATCTAAATATTAATGAGATTATGATTTATTGATCTAAATATTATGATGTTTTATGTATAGATTTGAATATTATAATACTTTCTTGCTACCTAATATTTCTAATATCAGTTCTTAGTGAATAATATTGTTTTGTAGGCCTAAAATTAGGAATTTTCCAAAAGGGGACATTACAACCTATGATTATCCTTCCATACATCTCCAAAACACACATTCATCTTGTTCATTTAAGGGGATTAGCTTCTTGAAGAAAGATGCTAAAGAGAATATACATGATAAATAGATGATGGCCACCACATAACAATCCACATTTACTTCCATCCTCAAAAGTTTTTCCATTTCTACTTCCTTATATACATTCAGCTAGAGGTTGTTCTTTATAGACATGGTAGGAAGAACATCACAACACAGGTCCACCACTTGCAAACAAAAAGGATCTAGTTTAGCCACAATTTTCAAAAATACCAAAAGAAAGGAATCTCAATTCCAATAATAAGGTAAATAAATACTAGTATATTGGACAATGAATCAAACACAACCGCAAGAGTCACGTGAAAATGAAAATGTTGAAGATTTGTGGGTAAGCTAGTCATGTACAAGGAGAAAATAATCATCGGTAGTCCTCACAATAAATAACTGGAAAAAAGGTTCACAATCCTCAAACTTGCACATCACTGTCCTACATTACTAACCAACAAGTTTTCAATAATGGAGGGAACTCGTGATCAAGTGGTCCTTAACATATGCTATGGAGACTCTTTCACAATAGCAACATTTAGATAGTTCTTTACACATGCTATGTAGATAGTCCTTTACAATAGCAATATGTCGATGGTCAATAGAATAGTTTGATTGGACACTCTCATATACTATTGTCCCTCCCCTCTTAAGTAGTCATACCAAACATGAGATCCATAATCTACACAAGCAAATGATTGTGGCCCAATAAGGATGCAATCATAACAACCATGTAGGCAATCCAAAACAATACAATATGTGGCTTCACATTAATTAATATGTGGCATTGTGTCTTAGAGCCCAAGCTCACTCTTAAAGAATAACATGACATCACACCTTGCACTATGTGGGAACATTGGTGCCTCATGGCAACATATACAAAAAAATCATGTCAGAACATGTATGAGATATGGAATTCACCAAAATCTGAAGGAGCTAATAACATCACTTCGCCATAAACATAAGACTACAATTTTTCATTTACCATTACATAGCATAAATCAAATCACCAAGCAATTAATAATTCTATCATGATAATACAATAACATTTTTCATAATTGCTTACTCTTATCATAATGCCAATGTTTCCTGATGCAACATATCCTCTTATTGGAATAGAGTAGACCAATAGTAAGAGAAAACCTGCACCAAGTATCCTACTGTGGGAAAAATCCATGCCCATGTTGAACTATAACCAACATCACATGTCAAGATGCCAATAGTATCATTAGGGATATTAGGGTAAGATAGGATAGCATTGTGTACCAACTCAATGGTTCAATCAATAAGGAGAAGTACTTGTGTACCCTCACAGAGGAAAGTCAGGGTTGCTAAGGATTACTCTTGTCTAAAATAGCAACATAGCACCATAACTTCCAAAATTTTCCACTACCTATGTAATTCGAGATGCGTTGAGGTCATCAACTCAAGGGTTGGCTCTCAATAGGATATTCAAACAAGCAAACACACAATTATGATTCCACCATACTTTCAACAATGCACTCAATTTGAGGGTGGGCTTTCAACATACCAAGCTCAAGGATATACAATTCATGTATAGGGTGTTCACAAAACATCACATATCCACTCATAACAGATTAATCACATTCCCAAGGGAGTACACAATTTCCTTTCCTTTCATTACTTAGTGTTAAAAGCTTAAAAGTACTTTCTCATACATCATCTTGCAATATAAGTGTCAGAAGGTTTCTCTTAAGTTCACCAATGATATCAATTAGAACTAACCTTATAGGCATGAATGGAATCAAATCATAATATCACATTCAAGAGCATCACAATGCATCTAAACAAGCTCACCAATCATTCTAGTGTTTGCACACTAGGGCATAAGAAAATCAAGATTATGATTTCAACTCACAAAATGATAGATCACAATACAAATACACACCATACTTTAATATTCAACATCGTACTAAGAATACACCAAAGAATGGTAAACACAATTATGCTACTTTAAGATTCATTTAGTTAGTGACTCATATTAGGAAGAATTTAATTAGGGACTTAGGTCACTACCCAAACATTCTATTCTATCAATGCCAAGCTTCTCTTCCATATGATGACATCCATACTTTAAAATGAGGTACATTGTGGTGACTGCCCTAGATTTATTTTTGAAAATTATTTCAACTGAAATGAAATTACATTGCAATATTCCTTTTCACTTTTTGATCACCTAGTTCTCGTGATGGGCAAGGTGAGAGCATATAGTGAAAGGATCTACATATCAAATTAAATTGCAGCAGCTGAAACTAGAGCACTAGGTGGCAAGCCAAGCAGTACCACTTATTCAGTGGAGTACATATGAAATAGTGGAAATGAAAACAAGCTTCTTCCACTTATTTAGTGGTGAGCAAATACAATCCTCTACTTATTTAGCGGGACACAAAGGGCACTTCCACCTTTTTAGTGGGAAAGCTTATTACAAAATAGTCACTTATTCAGTGGGGTAAGTACATCAACAATAACAGAGTTTAAACCCATTGGTGGTACAACCATCCAGTGTTTACAAAATAAAATGCATAGAAATAATAGCTTTCGGTGGTATGACCTTCTGAAGCATTACAAGGCTAGTTCATAATCATATGCATATGCTGAAATAAGATGCCGATGATAAACATAACTGCTGTAACACCCCAAATAGAACCAAAAATCATGAAGAAACCCACCCAGCATGAAAGAACAGCAATATACCTTGATGAATAATGAAATATATACTGGTATAGGTCTGATATTGCTTTGTAGTCACGCTGCAACAGGTCTGGGCAGCAAGGAAGATACCCAAAAGTCTCACTAAAATATACCCAACACACCCCAAATCAATTATGAGCAGAAGTAACCCATTAGAGCACATCCACAATCACTCCAAATACATCATAACCTCATAAAAGAAGTTGCAGGTCTGAGAAGAAGGGTTTAATGGCTGTTACAACAGGGACAGCAAGCATGTATCTCATCAAAACTCCTCACATGAACATTTCTCCACCCCAATAAAGTATGAAACCTTCAAATGGATATAGGGTGACCCCAAGCAAGTAGAAATAGGCACCAAAAACCAAGTGCCCTCCTCTAGGATTCTCACGTCCAATCCAAGGTGATACGGCCTAATAAGCTCCTTATTGTCTCCCCTTTCAGATGTATGGCATTCAAGAGCTTACAAAGGTGTACAAAAGCTGAATTAAAAACATTTCAAACCACCATTATACTTGCAACATTTGGTACGGCCTGATATGGGAATGTACGGCCTGCTTGGAGTTGTATGGCCTGCAAGGAACCCTCAATTAATCACCTTAAATTATCACTTCAAAAATTCAGAAGAATTAAGAAAACCAAACCAAATCTGCAACTCAAAACACTACAAAGATCTTCATATCTGCACCCCCAATCTGGAACTTCAATTTGAAGCACAATGGTGATCTTTGTATGAAACCACTTAGCTAGCTAGGGAGTTTTTGACCCCAAAACCAGCAACTCCAAGAGGTTTTTTGTCATCAAGGTGCTTTGGAAGAACTTAGGTTCATTCTAGCAACATAACAATAGCATTCACAAGTCTAACCCTTCAAATGAGTTCTCAATCTCCTTTTATAACTTTTTTGGAGCAAAATAACCGATTTTAAAATATAATAATTTCTTTTTTTTCCCTCACAAAGACCTTTTGGAGAATAAATATTATTTATCATGAGCAAAGACCCCCAAGCCTAGACGTCCAACTTGAAATACAACTTAACACTTTTTAACGAGCTATTACACTAATTTGCCTCATTATTACTTTTCAACATTAGACAACTTAAGTGAATAATTAATTAATAACTCAATAATTAACCCAAGTTGCATAAAGCACTGTAATGACATAGTAATCAAATTTTGACCATACCAACATGATAATGAAGACTTGAGATGATGATTAGAGGCAATTGAGTGACTTTTTAAAAATAACTTGGTCGTCCAAGAAGTTTGGAGAGCTCCCAAAAGGTCGGAAATCGATTATGAAAGCATCATAAGGATCATCAAAACCAACTAAGTTTATTGCCAACAGAAGCATCTTTGCAAGACACATCCTGAGCACTCCAAGAACTTTGTAGTTCTCCCCAACTCACTAGGAAGCTTACGGGAAAACTTGGAAACTAGGTTAGTAGTTCACAAATCAATATTGCTAAAAATGGGACATACGTACACACACAGGCAACAGTACAAAATGTAAAGTTCTTATGGAAGAACACGGTTCAAGTGATCAACACCATAAACAAGATCACTCACACATCGCTCTTCAAGAGTTCCATGCATATGATCAAAAAACCTTTTTCTCAAATTTCCATGTGTCATTCGCTATAAAGTATACAATGTTTCATTCAATGAACATACTAATGTTAATATATCTTGTCTTTTTAGACTAAGTTTAATGATAGAACTCAAACGTCAAGAAGGTTGATCACACACAGATGACGATGACTAGCAAAATAAGGGTTTAACTAACCCCCATGTATGATTTACTTTAACATGCAACCAAATGGAGAGCATGCTAGGGGCAACCACAAATTGCTAATTAATCATTTATTTTCCAAAATTAAGCCAAGTTGAAAGCCAAAGCGCCTATCATACATTTTCCATGGGTTTTGGGAAACTTGTACTAAGGAAAAGGGATTATAATAATAAATTAAGAGGGTCATAATGTCACAAAGCAATATTATAAAATGAAATTTTAATAAAGAGTGCCTCAAGTAAAGTTAAAATATAAAATAAGGGCTCGTACAATTAAAATTTTATTTTTAATAATTCCTCTCAAATAACAATTTAGGGTCTTAAAGGAAAATTTAAGAGTTATGTCTTTTGGAGGAAAACTCTACTTAAGAGAGGCCAAGTGTGGAGGAGGCGGCATTATTGATCAACCACTTCATTTCAGATTTCTACTCATGTTGGAGTATTGGACTTTGGTTCAATCAACTTGAAGACAAAAATCCTCTAGGTTTTGAATTGGAGGACAAAAACCCACAATTCCTTGGAGTGATTTCATACAAGAGTCACCATTTGGCTGAACCGTTGAAATTTCAGATTGATATTAATTTTACACTTGTATTGAAGGGGTGTTGTTACTGCTGGAGTAATTCTGCATTCTTTTTAGACAGAAATATATCAACTTTGTGGCTGCAATCTGCACAAATAAGGAGTGGCTCACAGTTGCATACCGTCCACCATATAAATTATTGCCAGTAGAGCATGAAAATGGTTTCCTTATGATCATTGGTTGCTGTTGATACATTACATCATAGGTGTAGCAGTTAAAAAGTTTCATATGGCTAGTCACTAGGTTCCACATAAATATTACATCTTTATTTCTAGGGTAGTGCTGCAAGTTGAGGCATAACTTAGAAATATGATGTGATCCATATGTTATATGCAGCTCTTGTACCACTGCTGTAACAGAAATCTGAATCTGGATTATGGTGTGCAGCCCTTTAAAATCACTGTCACAGCCAGGACATTGATCCTTGTGGTGACTTCATTATTGGTCCAGAAAATGGCAAGGAGGGGGGCATAAAATCAGAAAATACCAAAAAAGTTAAAAACAGAAAGTTGTAATTTTTTTTAATTGGGGACATTACTAAAAATACAGGGATAGTATCAACCCATAACATATATTTAATACATAGAATTTATCCAAGAACATCAACTAGCCAAGCATGACAAGGACTAGCCATGGATCCACAAACACCAACTGGCGAGTGCTCTCTCACTGTTGGGTCAAGAATAGTCCTTCCTTGATCACCAGCTGCCATTGGACCGTGTGGACAATATTGAGCAAAATGTGCCTTTTGATTGCAAGAATAACATAGTCCTATGATTTGAAGCTGCATGTGTTGAGTACTACCCAACTGATGGCTAACCAAATGATTGGCACAAGGCTGACTACCTCTAATCTTCCACTACTAAGGAGTAAAATCCCTCGTCTCTTTATGAGCATGACCATCAGTAGGTTGACCTCCGAGAGGTACTTGCTGAGGTCAAGGAACAATTTCCAACTGTCCTTGAGTCTTAAGCTCATTCTAATAAGCTCTATGCTCTCCTACCTAAGATCTTAGATAAGGCCCAAGCCTATGCACCTGCTATGGTACCGTTGATGGTAGTGGAATAGCATTATCAAAGGTCATGCACCAATGGCATGACTCAGCACTAGTTGTGGTTGCTCCTAACAAGGTTCCTCCTCGTGCACTACACCCAAAGAGAGGGCTCCTACAATGCTCTCGCTCAACCTACAAATGGCCTCCTGACAAGGGAGAAGATGGTCAAGCACCTCCCTCAGGGAACCTAAGATCTAAGATCCCATCAACCAAGTCTAACAACACGCTCCAATCTAAGCATTAACACTAGACCAGGACAAGGCAAAAATTAACACAGATGGGCCTTAGAAATGATTTCTGTATTCATGTTGAGGCTTTGTATGTGGAATTATTAGAGCATTAAAATACTGGGTCAATCAGTTTGCAATTGTTAATTTCATAATTCACTGACTGTTGTTTTTTGGTTTATCACAGGCCATTTAGCATACACAAAGTTAAAGGAAAGAGCAAGCCAGTTTACAGCTAGAGGCTTTGTTAGGACAGAAGAAAGCAAACAGAAGATTGGTGGTGCAGATGACGTGTTTGTAGGTGATATCAGACAACCGGAAAGTTTCACATCAGCTTTCCAAGGGATTGATGCACTGATTATACTTTCAAGTGCTGTGCCCAAGATGAAACCTGGATTTGATCCCTCTAAAGGAGGGCGTCCAGAGTTTTATTTTGAAGAAGGATGCTATCCTGAACAGGTAATTTGAAATGTTCTGTTATCATTTTTTCCCTCTTCTGTTTGTTTGGGGATGCTGGAGCCCTTCAAATTCAAGCTGATGGACATGGCACAACAAACTTTTAGTTTCTGTAGTGTTGTTATATGATAATGCTTGATTCACTTGCAAAGTTGCTATTTAGCTTTAGTTCTTTTGTGTGTTATATCACGTACCTCACTAAAAAAATTTCTGGGTTTTAATGGTCACAGGTTGATTGGATTGGACAAAAGAATCAGATTGATGCAGGTACATCAGCTTTCAATTTCATACATTTTCACAGTTCCCTTTCCAATGAAGATTAGATATATTTTAAACTATGCCCCATATATCATATCCTGATTGTTGTTTTCTTCAATGTGATGATTTTTGCTTGAAACCTACGAAGCCAAAGCTGTAGGAGTTAAGCAGATAGTCCTAGTTGGATCCATGGGTGGGATGAATCCCAATCATCCACTGAATTCTCTTGGGAATGGGAATATTCTGGTGAGTTGGCCTAAACTGGGTCTTAATTTCAAATTTTAATTGGCCCAGACATGCCATGGCTTTTCTTTCCTTCTTCAGTAGTTGTTACTTTGCCAAATTCTCTCTATCAAAAATACTTTGCTGGTCATGTATAACCTATTTACAATTTTAGTTTGATATTGTCTTTTAAAGCTATCATTTTCTCAATCGAAAATACTTTGCTGGTTATGTATAACCTATTTAATTTGATATGGTTTTTTAAATCTATCATTTTTTTGACCTTTTCAATTAATTATTTCATAATTCTCAGATTCTCAAGCACCATAATTCACTTATATATATACCATGGTTGCTGGGAGACTGGTATTGGTACTGTTGCATGAGTTTTTGAAAAAAATGAATACAAGTACTTGGAGATGCCAAAAAACTATATATATATATTGTTGATGTTATAGCAGCTTAGGGCTGCACTTCCATTGCACGAATTCCAAGAAGAAAGCATAAATTAAATGAGTAGCCATTCGGCTATTTAATTTATGTCAATAATAAATATCAAAGCATAAAGGGCCGACCCTAATGATTCGCATATATCTCTTATTGCTTGGGCCGACTTTATTTGTATTTAACATTTTATTATGTTTCTCTAAGAGGGCCGACCTAAGTGAAGAGGCGCTTGATTTTGTATAAGTACAAGGTCTTTCCTTGTCATTTGTAATCAAGTCAAGTTCGCATTTCCTCAAGCAAGTTCACACTTAGGCAGCAGATTATTATCTTGTAGCAGCAGACCTAATTCAAGGTATTTTCATATTCGCACTTAGGAGAAGTGCTATTGTATCAAATTCACCTATGTGCAACGCCTAAGTTGTAAGCAGATTTCTGCTCTTGTTCTACCTTATATAAGAGAATTATTTGCTGGGTTTTTCTCCCTCAAGAGGAGGGTTTTCCCAGGGTATCTTGTTGTGTTCATTGTCTTATGTGTTGCAATATTATTAAGTGCTTTCATTGTTTAATCTGATCTAAGTAACACTAACATATATTAGACAGCGATTTCCAAATGTGTGAGGTGCTTTAATTTCCAAACATGAAGTGTGCAGTTACATGGGAGGTAGAGTCTGTATAACTTTGACCTTTTCTTCATTAACTAACATATATTAGACAGCAATTTCCAAATGTGTGAGGTGCTTTAATTTCCAAACATGAAGTGTGCAGTTACATGGGAGGTAGAGTCTGTATAACTTTGACCTTTTCTTCATTAACTAGCCAATCTAGACCAGATTCAAGCTCAGGTGATTTGTGATCAACTCCACCAAGTTTATTTTATACTTTTTGAATATTATCTCCAATTGACGAGAGATTATTTAGGAATTATTCACCATACAATCTGCCTTCACTGCATTCTTTTCTCTATTGCTGTACATAATTCTGATTTTCAGAGCAATACTGCAGGCAATGGTCAATCTTTGTATGCAATTTTTCTACAGATTGTCTAATGGAAAAAACATATTTACAAGATCATCAAAATTCTCTTGTAAATGGTTATTAAAATGAGCCACATAATTTCTGTCTGAATTCAATAGCAGGCTCTTTTTCTTCTACCTTGGAGGGTTGAAAGTATTAAAATAATATTTTGTTTATTATTAATGGTCAATATTTTGTAAATCATGTAAACTAGTCGTTTAGATTTCTTTCTATTCTTTCTTCGATGATGTTTCTATTTTAGAAACTCAGTGCTTTTTTTTTTATTTGGATTGTAGGAATCGGGTAGCATGACCCCCTATAAATTGCAGTGCGTGTGGTAAACTTTTTAACGTGACCGGTGGCGCTGGCACGACACGCCCTCCGGTACCACGGGGGTGGGGGAGACTAGACCTCGTGACCAACCTCCTGCAATAGGAAAGGTTTAGCCAACCGAGCTAGGGCCCCAATCCCTAGAAACTCAGTGCTTTAGAAACATCTTTTTTGTAATCTTTATATGAAGCATGTTTGCTTCTTTTCAATATATCGAAGATTTTAAATCACTTCATGGTATCAGAGTGGGTTCTTCAAATTCATGGCTCGAACTTTTGATCTGAGTTGGTCTTTTTTTTTTTGCCTCCTGACAGTGCGACTTCCCAACTTTCTATTGGCGTGATCTATATTCTTTATTTCAATTGCGTGTTTATCTGTGATTTTATGGTAGGCATTGATTTCTTTAAAGAAAATTGTGCGGTTCTTTCAAAAAAACCGTTTTGCTCCTAAACACGCCACTTTTTTGATTTCTTTTGAGATTTTTTTGAAGATTTAATCCACGTTTTCTCTCTTCGTGAGATTTTTGGCACATTTGTTGGGCGTTGGCTTTGTTTCTGATAAAAATGTGTTTTGGGCAATCTTTGAAAACACATTTTTTTTCTGCTGCATTTTGGTGCAATTTTTTGAGATTAAAATCCACACGACTTGGTGTCTCATTTGCCCGCGTTTTTGTTTCTTTTTAGATGTGAAAACTGGCTTCTATTTTGCCCGCGAATCTAGGTTTCATTTGAAGACACATTTTTGTGAATAAAGTCGTGCAAGGGTTTCAAACTTTTTTTGCACGACTTTTGGTGTTCTTCTAGCACATGTCTCATTATTTGGAATATTCTAAGTTCGTGGGTGGATGTTCTTTTGTCTTTTGACACGATTTTCTCTCCTACTTGCGTGACTGGAAGTCGCCTTTTTTCTGGGCAAGAATCTTATTTGTGACGGGTTGTCTTTCAATAGCGTTTTGTCTCTTCTAGCTGCTTTTCTAATGCTTGTTTGAAAAAATCAGCGTTCTGGGTGTTTTTATTTGTGCCAGATTTGACCTAGGGTTTTGAACCTTCTATTCTATCAGAACCTGGCTTTTAAAATGGCCTCTTTATCTCACATCATGTTGGAGGGCATTCCGAAGTTCAACGGTCACAACTACAACACCTGGAAGCAGCGTATGATGTCAATTTTTGAATATCGGTGCCTTGACCAAATTGTTTTGGGCAACACTACACGTCCTACAATGGCGGGTAAAGATCAAGAAAAATTTGATGAGCAAAATTGGGAAGCTGTGATGCTTATTAAATTGTCAGTTACTGATGACTAGTTGCCTCAGGTGTCGTTTGGCAAATCAGCTACAAAAATTTGTGATCTTCTGAAAGATCTTCATGAAACATCCGACAAGAGCCGTGCGTTCTTTCTGAAAAACATGTTGTTTTCCATCATGATGGATGAGAAGACAACTTTGTAGGCGCACTTGACAAAAATCAAGGACATCCGTGATCAACTAGAGGCTATTGGTCGAAAAATAGAGGAAGAAGATATGGTAGTCATCACTCTGAAGAGTCTGCCAAAATCTTATGAGCACTTTATTGAGACACTGAACATTACCTCAATTAATGTTGATTTGAAGTTTTCTGATCTTTGCACCATACTTCTGCAGCAGGATTGTTGGAAACAACAGTTCAGTAGCAGTGCTAGTTCATCCTGCACAGAGTAGGCGTTTCCTACCAAGACATTTTAGAAGAATAAGGGCAAGAAACAACCCTCTTAGCAGACTAGTCAAGCACGATCTCAAGATTCTTCCAAGAAGAAGAATGTTCAGTGGAATTACTGTCATAAGTATGGTCACATCAAGAAAGATTGTTAGAAATGCTTGGCTTCTGAATAGAACAAGCAAGGAGAGTCGAAACCTAAAGCCCATGTTGCAGAGCACATTGAGCAGAAGGAGTCTGCATTCTATGCCTTTATGGCCAAGAGTCCTGTAGATCTTGTTAAATCCTCTGCCTGGTACATTGATTCAGGTGCTTCTCGACACTTCACTCATCGTCGAGATTGGTTCATTGAGTACACACCATTCAAAGATTCCGTTATCTTTGGAGGAGGCAAGGAGTATACTATTGTCGGAAAGGGCAACGTGTAGATTCATTCTGGAGGAAGAAATTTATTTTTTCTCGATGTATACTTTGTACTTGGCATGGAGTTGAATTTACTTTCAGTTAGTTAGATCATGACTCACTCTCCTTAGCTAGATATTGTTTTCAGCATGCATACTTGCAACATTGTTGATAGAGAGATTCGCACTATCGTTATTTAGGGACTTGATGATCATGGTCTATATAGACTTGTTGATTTTGGTGATTCTCAAGAGCATGCTATGGCAGCTAAGAGTACTTCCATCAGCAACCTCTAAGCTAGATATTGTTTTTAGCATGCATACTCGCAACATTGTTGATAGAGAGATTCACACTATCGTTATTCAGGGACTTGATGATCATGGTCTATATAGACTTGTTGATTTTGGTGATTCTCAAAAGCACGCTATGGCAGCCAGGAGTACTTCCATCAGCAACCTCTAGCATCGGTGTTATGGGCGCTTGAACATGCAATATCTCTCTCAGCTATCTCGAGATGATCTAGTTGGTGGCCTACTTGCAATTCAAACTCAGAATCATGGAATATGCGAGGCTTGATAGCTGGAAAGTAGCATCGAACTCCATTCTTAGATGGTGACTCATGGCGAGCTTCCAAGGTATTACAGTTGGTTCACGCTGATTTATGTGGCCCAAAGAACACTCCTTCAGTTATTGGTTGCAGGTATTTTCTGTTATTTGTTGATGATTTTAGTAGAAGAGTGTGGGTGTATTTTCTTAAAAACAAATCAGAAGTGTTTGGTATATTTCAGCAATATAAGGCCTTAGTTGAGAAAGAGTTAGGCTTTCCTATAGTCACTCTTAGGTTTGATAATGGGGGGGAGTTTTGTTCTCATGACTTCTCTAGTTTTTGTGCTGCACATGGCATTAAGCCCCAACTTACCACACCATACACTCCTTAGCAGAATGGTGTCGTTGAATGAAGGAATCACACCATTATTGAAATGGCTTGTTCTATGCTTGAGCATAGAAATGTTCCTAAGAAATATTGGGCTGAAGTAGTTTATATTGTTGTTTATCTTTTGAACCAGTCTCCTACTCATGCGGTTAAGAAGATGACTCTTGAAGAAGCCCAGTCTAGACGCAAGCCTAAGGCAGCCACTTGAAAGTTTTTGGCTCTACTGCTCATGTGTGGATTCCAGATGCCAAGCGTGCTAAGTTGGATTCCAAAAGCTAGAAACTCATGTTCATTGGTTACAATGAGAATCATAAGGCATATAGGCTGATTGATGTAGATACAGCTCGTCTCATCTTCAGTCGTGATGTTGTGGTTGATGAAACTACTGGGCCTTTCTTTTCGTCTTCTACTTTTGTGAATCTTGAGGATCGGTCTATGTAGGCTTCTAATTTGGGTGTTTGTCTTCCCCTAGCTCCACCTGATGGGAGGGATTCTACAGTTGTGTAGGCATCTTAGCAGAATGTTCCACCACCCGCCCCTCCTTAGGACAATCTGGATCCTAATCCAGTTGATTCTGTTCCCGCCACACCTGGTGATGTTGCTCCTATTTCAGATATTGGTGCTTCTACTCTTTGGCCTAAATGGTATGCTAAAACCATAAGTGATCTTCGTAATGATGAATTACTTGAGGGTAGAACTGCTCGAAAAAAGAGCAAGCAGCAAAATACTGTTATTCATAGCATCTCTGAGCCTCAATCATATTCAGAGGCTAAAGGCGTACCTGAGTGGGAAAAGGCTATGGAAGCTGAACATAATAGCCTTCTAAAGAACAACACTTGGGTCCTCTTCGATCTTCCACCTGGGAAGAAGCCCATTGGCTGCAAATGGGTGTATAAAGTTAAGTACAAGGTTGACAGAACCCTTGATAAGTACAAGGCTTGGTTAGTAGCCAAAGGGTTCTCATAGACAAAAGGCATTGATTATGAGGAGACTTTTGCTCCTACAGCCAAAATGAGTATTATTCAGCTTGTCCTTGCTACTGCAACTCAGTTTGGATGGAAAGTCCATCAAGTGGATGTCAAGAGTGCGTTTCTCAATGGTGCTCCACAGGAAGAAGTCTATATGACGCAACCTCCTGGTTTCAAGTTTGCTGATAAAGAACACCAGGTTTGCAGACTCGTGAAAGCACTCTATAGCCTTAAACAGGCTCCACGGGCATGGTACATGAAAATTGATAAGTACCTTATTGATCATGGTTTTCAGAGGAGCCCTTCTGATTCAAATTTGTATGTCAAACTGTTTGGTGATGATATTCTTGTGCTTGTTGTCTATGTTGATGACCTTATCATTATTGATAGCTCAGAACATCTGATTGAGGAGATCAAACACAATCTTAGTCAATCCTTTGACATGACAAATTTGGGACTTCTTCATTATTGTCTCGGTGTTGAGGTTTGGCAGACAACTGATAGCATCATTATTTCTCAATCCAAGTATGCTCACAGTTTGCTTGATAAGTTCAGAATGAATGATTGCAAACCTGCATCTACACCTATGGAGAAAGGGCGAAAACTATTAGCAAAATTAGATTTGCCTGTGGAAAATGAATCCGCATTTAGGCAACTAGTAGGCAGCCTCATTTATCTCACTGCTGCTATACTTGATCTCAGTTTTGTAGTGAGCTACATCTCTTGCTTCATGATAGCCCCTAAAGCTGAACATTGGGTTGCAGCGAAGCGTGTGTTGAGATATGTGAAAGGCACTTCCGACTTTGGCATTCTGTACGGAAGGTGCAAAGATCCTAAGCTGATTGGCTATACAAACTCAGATTGGGTAGGTTTTGTTGATGACAAAAAGTCTACTTGAGGGTATGTATTTAGTTTGGGTATAGGTGCAGTTACATGGACCGGCAAGAAGCAGTAGGTAGTGGCTCTTTCCTCGACTGAAGCTAAATATCGGGGAACTGTTAAAGCAACTTGTGAGGCGGTTTGGCTTGGAAGGGTGCTTTCTGACATGCAAATGTCTCAAGCAAGGCCTTCCCCCTTATACTATGGCAATCAAGGGGTGCTGAAACTTGCCAAAAATCCAGTCTTCCATGAAAGGACAAAGCATGTTGAACTTCACTGTCATTTCATCTGCCAGCTTGTTGAAGATGGATCAATGGTATTGTAGTATGTTCCAACTGAGGATCAAATTGCTGATATTCTCACCAAGTCTTTCAATCCAGATAAGTTTGTAAAATTCAGGGGGCATCTTGGTGTAGTTGATAGATTGACCATTAAGGGAGGGTATTAAAATAATATTTTTTTTATTATTAATGGTCAATATTTTGTAAATCATGTAAACTAGTCGTTTAGATTTCTTTCTATTACTTCTTTGATGATGTTTCTATTTTAGAAACTTAGTGCTTTAGAAACATCTGTTTTGTAATCTTTATATGAAGCATGTTTGCTTCTTTTCAATATATCAAATTTTTTAAATCACTTCAGAAAGGCGTATTGGAAATATGAAATTTCAAAATTTCCCTTCAGCAAAGCTTATGCCAGCCTTTCAAGGGTGGCCATTTTCCTCCTTGGTACAAATAAACATCATTTTCTTAGCTATAGATGATTTTCTAGGCAAAGTTTTAAAGTTATTAAATTTTAAAATAAAAAATTTAAAAGTAAAACTTAAACTGTAAACACTAGGCAATGTATTCATGGGAGGTAGCTAAACGACTCAGAAAAATCAACTTGGGAGGCATCTTGATCTAAATAACCCCAAAAAATTGTGGAAATCGAGAAACTTGCATAACTTAAATCCCTTGTCATCTGCAACTGCAAACACTCTGCCTTGTGTTACTTTTAACTGCTACCCTTGACCACTTGTTTTGAATTTTTGCTGCTCCTTTTATGTGTTTTCTGTAAATGAAACAATAGCAGCAGAATAAAGAATTTTTTAGGGTTTTATTTTTGTTTTTTAACTTTTAGGGTCTTTTTTCTAGAAATGTTGCAGTTTAGGTTTTTTTGAATGAAGATGCTTGGAGACGTTGCTAGGATATCCCCTGTGATTAGAGATGTGGGCATAAAATTATTATTGGCTTAAAATCTAATTGCATAGAACACTTATTTATAAGTGTCTACAATGTTTTGCATGCTCAAGTGATGCAATTTATTGAAGATAAATATTAAAATAAAATAAAATTATAGTTTCATGGTGAAAATATAATTTTGTACACACAGCAAGCTTTAAATACCAAATTATCGTAAAATAGAACATCTAAACAAAAATAATCTCCAAACAGATTTGGGCTAAATATACAATGCCTCAAAATAAACCTTGTAGGAGGCCATACACGATAGTCATATTTAAAAAATAGCAGTGAGTAAAAATAGCTAGTTTGAAATGCCCCCAAGTCCTAGTAAGTTTTACTGAATTCGATGCAGCAAGAGTTACTTCCTCGCTTTGAAAATGATAGGCCATCAAAAGAAGCTTGAAACCTTAGCAACAACCTTGATGACTTGAACCTAATTGCTTGTTGAAAATGGACTTACAAACCCTAGCTGTCTGTTTATCACTGCAACCAATCCTTGAAGACAATGTGTAATACTATTGTGGCTCTGAATGCCTGAAAACTTGTTGAAAATGTTTGATACAATCCTTCTTGTGGTGAATGATGAATGCACTGTTATAGAATTCGTGTCACACTCATCAACTTCTGCCTAAAACGTGGCATAAGAATAGATAAGTGTGCTCTTTTCATGTGATAACTGTTTTTGTGTTTTCAAGTGTTGACATCACAATGTATTGGTGCACTCCAGGGGTCTAGCCTGCCACTTCTATAATTTTCAACTTTTGGTACTCCTTTGTCTTAGCAGGCTCCAATACATTGGGCCATAAACTTTTTCAAATTTGAAAATTTTGGCACTCTGTATTGATGCATTACAATACACTTAGATACCGCTTCTAATTTTTAATTTTTTTTAGATCAAAAGTTCATTTTTGACCTGCTATGCCCCACTTTTTCACCTAAAAAGCCACTTTTTCACTTAAAATGAGCATTTTTTGACTTGCAAAGTCACTTTTTCGCCTAAAAGAGCACTTTTTGACCTTCTAAGCCAATTTTTCACTTAAAAGAGCACTTTCTGACCTACTAAGCCACTTTTAAACTTTTTTTTTTCCATTTTTGCTGCTTGTTTGTATTGGTGCATTCCAATACATTGGGATGCAACTTATTCCAATTTTCGTTTTTATCACACAATTTTGTATTGAGATGAACCAATGATGCTTTGGTCTCCCCCAATGCAACTCCCCGGGTGGATCGACCTGGATCTTGAACTGGGTTTGAACCAGACTTGGATCTGATGCTCTAGGCTGATGAACTGGCAACCCAGATCTAGACAACTAGTAGTCTGATGTCAGCATGAAGAATGCTCATCAGCGACACATTCTTACCTTGCCAAAAAAGTCAAACTAGTGTGATTGGGGCCAAAATTGTTGCCATAAGATGAGTTTCTTGGGACAATTTTGTTTGCTGTCGAAACCATCCCATATATACAAACAATTCAAATTCTTGAGTTATTAGAGGCAGTTAATGATTTTATTAGTTGATGAATCTTAATTAATTTTGCTGCAAAAGTTCAACTTGTGAATTGATAAGACTAACTACCCTTTTCCTAGCTTGAGTGATAGGCAAGATGCTACTCATTGTAAAGGCCGCGACTTGAGGGAGAGCATCATTGGAGAGAGGACAGCAGATCAGAAAAAGACAACTTGGGAGAGATTAACCAACACACACTACATCCTTGACTTATTGCTTGTTTCATGGTTATTTGCATTTTGATTGAATGTTATGTGTCAAGTGTTAATATCATTTTGCTTGACAGCATTGAGTGCCAATAACACGAGAGTCTCTTTTAGAGATATATGATTGCTTTCTATGCATTGCAAGTTTATTTTCATTTGGAAGAATTTCTTTATTAATCTTAAGTGACATTTGGTTTGTTGGATTTTGAAATTGGTGACTATGTTAATATCAAGCACACAGGAGATTTATTTGTATCTTTTAGTGTCTTGAGTATATCATTGTAAGTGCAAAAGGTGGTGAGACTGTAATAACCCACCGTTAATTTTTTTCAAAAACTTCACAACTTGTTACCGCTAGCCAATAATCAAAGATAACCAATTGAAGTAAACTTCCTTCCACTTTCTGATCACCTAGATCCCGATGTGGGCAAGGTGAGAACATACGGTTGTAAGGTTAAAATGCTACGCTACTGAAATGAACCACTTGTTCAGTGGGGTGAGTATGAAAATTTTCACGCATGAAATGAAATCCTTCGCTTGTTTAGCAGGCAACTACAACTAACAAGAAAGCCCTTGGCGGCAAGCCGATCAAGCAAGAGAAAGATCCTTCGCTTAATCAGCGGTTATAACAAGAAAAGTAAAGAAAGCTCAATCACTTATTCAGCGAGAGCGCTACTTATTCAATGGGGTTAGAAAAGATATGAAAGTAAAGAAAGCTCAACTGCTTATTCAGCGAGAGCGCCACTTATTCAGTGGGGTAAGTAGCAAATAAGTATAAGAGCTAATCACCGATGGTACTACCAAAGGTGTTACAATGAGAGCTCATTACAATATGATGTTTTGCAAGTACAATACAGCTGCAATGAGTTAGATATATAAAAATGACAACCCAATTGATACCCAACACCAAAATACATTAGCTGTTGATACTAATGAACAATGTATACCTCAACAAGGACCCTAGGAAGTCTAAAAATGGACTGAACAGCAGCAAGTTCAGGTCTGATATGAAATGATAGGTCTGAAACACCTCTGAACAGCAAGCACAAATTGATCATAACTTCATTCCAAGCCCTTCCAAACAACTCCAATCACCATAGAATCGTCAACCCAAGCCTAGTGAAGCCTAGGCATCTAAATGAAGGCAAAGTCTGCAACCAAATATGAATGAACAGTAGCCTCATCGACCTAACACCATCATGCCAAAGTGTACGGCCTTGCTAGAGGGGCGAAAATTCAGTTCTTCGTTAAAAATTCTGGAAACTTGCAAGAAGGGGTGCTTCAATCTGCTAAAAAGGAATAACCAATGCACACAAAAAGTTATCCAAACCTCCAACCAGCGTGAGCACAAAGGTGGTACGGCTGGGTTAGGAAAAGTATGGACCAGCAAGGGCACAAAGTCTGAAATATCACTCCAAAAGCTCCTCCCAACATTGCAAATCATCACACACAACCAAAAGCATATCTAGTAAACATCATACAAATCCAAAATTGATAATGAAAGGAAAGCCATCACCAAATAAGCTCAACGGTAACCCCTGCAATGGAGCCACACCAACGTCCAGCTAGGGAGTGTCTTGCAACTCTGAAACTGAAGCCAACCTTGAGGGTTTTCGTCCTCAAAGCCCAAAGATTCTCACACCAATTCGGCATCACTTCGTTATCATAAGATTGCATAACCAAGTGAGCTACCCAATGCCTCCTTTTATAGCTTTTTCCTTTCTTTTTCATAAAGAAACAATTTTTTTGCTTTTTCCCTACTTTTTCGAAACACACTTTTTGTTTTTTTGCCGATTTTTCGAAAAAAACACTTTTTTGCTTTTTTCCCAAAAAAGCACTTTTGTTTTTTTTATAAAAAAATAACTTTAATAACCTTTTCACTTTATAATATTTAACACTAAAGTAATATTTAAACATTACTTTATGACTTCAATGTAAATATTAAAATATTTCCAACCACTTAACAAAAAGCATCAATTAGGCATCCGAAACAGAAACTTATTGCACCAAGGAGCTTCTGATGTTGAGGAGAGATGCCAAAATGTGCACTTACTAAAAATGGTAGCATTCTCCAAGAAATGTGGAGAACTACCCAGATGGCCAAAAATGCAATGAAAGTCATCACCACCATTCCGAGGACCAACAAAATGCCAACACATTGCCAAAATTGGAAACCCTGCATTGCACAGCTGCTAGGACCAAGTCCCGAAAATAACACTTACTAAAAATAGCAAGTTGCTAAAAATAGTGTGTCCAAACTCCAAATTAGCCCAAATTAAGATGCAGCTGAACTTACTGAAAATAGTAAGTGCTAAAAATAGGCATTTCTAAAAATAGCAGTTACTGCCCACCAAGGATTTCAAAAAACCTAAAAAACCCAAAAAACACTTTGGCAAACCTCTGCAATCACCCCCCAAAAATGTTGGCAAGAATCTTGGAATCCCTTGAAACGCCTCTGAATAGCCTATGGGACTCCGGAAATAGGCTAATGGTCACTGGAAAATTTAGGACCGAAAAGGGGACATTACAATCCTCCCTTCCCAAAGATTGCTTGTCCTCAAGCAATGCCATCACAACTCTAGAAACAACAGAACGATCCACATTAAAATCAAGTAAGATCCCAGGGTCCCATGTCAATCTTAGAAAGAAACCACCATGTCGACGCTGCTCCACTTTGATCATAACTGTAGATCCATCATGCCAAATTTGCACTCTCCTCTCTTGTAACCCCAAAATGTAACCATCCTTGAAACTCAATCTGAGATGCCGAAAATCTATACCATGAAACATCTCTAGCCAAAGCATCTCAGAGAAGTCCATATCTGCAATCCCATTGCCTAACACAATCTTGGGCAACAGGAAGAAAAGTCTGCTCAACCCAAAACCATATCCTCAACATATCTTCTCATGGTATCATACAGAGCCACAACTGCAAATGTGACTTCCTCCAATCTTCTTGCTATGACCTTCCAAAAAGGTCAAGATTCCTCAAATTATGACATCATGCAAAATTTACTTTATTAGATAGAAAAGGATGTACATGCTAAAGAGTTTCGCCACCTTCCACACTTATAGTGCTATACTCAAGACATTAAAAGATGCATTTAAATTTTATCCATGCTACATATTAATGTAGTCACTGATGTCAAAATCCAACAAACCAAATAATGTGACTTAAGATTAATAAAGAAATTCTGCCAAGTGAAAATAAATTTGCAATGCATAGCAGGCAATCATATATCACTAAAAGAGACTCTCATGCAATGCTGTTAAGCAAAATCATATCAACACTTGATGCATAACATTCAATCAAAATTCAGATAAACATGCAAAAGTTGACGAGTCAAGGATGTGGTGTGTGTTGGTTCCTCTCTCCCAAGTTGTCTTTTTCTGATCTGCTATAATCTCTCCAATGATGCTCCCCCTCAAGTCAAAACCTTTGTGATGAGGAACATCTTGCCTATGACTCATGATAGGAAAAGGGTAGTTAGCCTTTATCAATTTAAAAGTTGAATTATTGCAGCAACATTAATTATATTCATCAAGTAATCAAATCATTAATTGCATCTAATAACTCAAATATCTATCTATCTATATAACATCTCGCCTATCACTCATGCTAGGAAAAGGGTAGTTAGTTCTTATTAATTCAAAAGTTGAATTATTGCAGCAATATTAATTAGATTCATCAATTAATCAAATCATTAATTGCATCTAATGACTCAAGTACATATATACATATATGTACGGTATGTGCACTCCGATCTCTCTACAATGGATCTGCACCTTACACCAACAAACTCTTTATTATTTTTCACTTTATTGCCTGCCCACCAAGCCGAACACCAACACAAGCAATGAAATTCACAAGTATAGAATTCACATTACCAAAGGTCATGGCCAAACATAATGAAAAAAGTAGACCAGACCACCACTCTAGACAAAAGAAAACCAGATCATCATAGAACAAAAGGAAAAAGAGAAAAAAAAAATTGAGTTTTAGTGTGTGGGTTTTAATGGGCTTGGCTAGGTTGCTACAAATTCTTCATGGGCTCACCCAAGATGAACCCATAATGCTCCTACTATCCCCTATGTGACTCCCTAGGCAAATCAACCCAAATCCCAAGAAAGGTCAATGACAACCTATATCCAAACACTTTGGATGTCGATGTCAACATGAAGAATTTTCATCAATGACACATTCATACCTTGCCAAAAAGTCAAACTAGTTTGATTAGAGCTTAAATTGTCACTAGCAGATGAGTTTCTTATGAAGACATATATGTATATATTTCAATTGCAAGCAAAATCTTCCTAAGAAACTTATTTGCGTAGGGACAATTTAGAAACTCATCTGCATAGTGACAATTTAAGCTCTAGTCAAAACTAATTTGTTACATATGTATATATTTCAGTTGCAAACAAAATCTTCCTAAGAAATTCATCTGCATAGTGACAATATTAGCCCTAGTCAAATTAGTTTGACCTTTTGGCAAGGTATGAATGTATCATTGATGAACATTCTTCATGTTGACATCAGCATCCAAAGTGTTTGGATATAGGTTGTTAATTTGTCAACCTTGCTTGGGATTTGGGTTGATTTGTGTGGGGAGCCACATATGGGGAAATACAAGCATTGTGGGTTCATTTTGGATGAACCAAGGAAGAAATTTGAAGCAACACAACAAAACCCATTACAAACCTGCACACAATGACTTAGTTTTTAAATTTTTTTTCCCTATATTTTGTGGCGATTTGGTTTGCTTTTTATTATGTTCAGTTGTGTTCTTTGGCAATGTGAATTCTATACTTGTGAATTTCATCGCCTATGTTGGCATGGGGCTTGGTGGGCAAGTGATAAAGTGAAAAATAATAAAGAGGTTAGTGATAACAAATGTGTAAGGTATATATTCATTGTAGAGAGATTGGAATGCATGTACACTGTCCCATATGTTGCTGTAGTTATTTAATTACACCTTATTATATTAAGTTTACTTAGGTAATTTATTTTTATTACTTATGTAGGATAGGATAATTGAGTATCTGTCATTTCCTTCTTTCATGGGATTCTACTTTTTTCCTTATCCTCCTAGATTTGGAAACTTAGTTAAAATGATCCCCTATTTTTGGTCTTTTGATGCTTCCTCATCCTTAGTGAATTTGGAATCTTGAGGCTATATATTATAGCCTATTCCTTATATTGAATAAATAATTTTGATAATTAGTCTTATATTTTGAATACTCAAATTATTGTCTTGTGATTATTTATTAGACATTTTTTTGGGAATTCTCAGGGTTTTGTTTGGGCTCATCCAATATTGTTTTTGGGTGCAATTTTTTTGAAATTGCATAATTTTTTGTGTACTTCTGTACTTCTCATTAGTGCAGTTTGATTTATCCCATTCTATATAATAAATTGTAGTTTAGCTCCATGTATTATTTTTGGAATTTGTGATACATTGAGATCAAAACCATTTTATTGTTTTGGCAAGTGGCAATTGTAATTTTACAAAGTATAAAGTGTTATCATCATAATTTGTTGGGGGGTCTCATGATTGTGTGAATTTGGGAGGTGATGTTGTGATTTTTGATTTGTTTTTGGTGATTTCACAATTGAGTAATCTTGGGGGAGATAATTATGTCTCTCACTCTCTCTTTTCTATTTGAGTATTCTATGTAATTTTTCTAAATCATGTGAGGTCAAATGTGGTTAGTCTAGGAAGAGAAATCATAATGAAAATGAATGTGTTTTATAACAAATTGATGAACTAAAATTTCTTCAGGATAATAACATTAGTTTGTTAGATTCTTCTATTCTAGTATCAACAAATATATCATATGTTCATACTTAGACATCTTGTGTGGACATATCATTCAAGGATGAGCAGATTAGTCAAAGGACGTGCATTGAGATCTCATCTTCATCTCTTGTTTCCTTTTTGGAATTCAGTGTTGTTACACCCATGGCTTCCAATGATTCTTTATAGGAGGATTGCATTCATCGTCTTTCAAATATAGCTAATTGAGATGGGTATGTGAAAAACATTGCATATTCGCTTTGTGAGTCCAATCTCGTAGACTTGGAGGACACCATTGAGGACATTCATCTCCTCTTGGATGACAACCCTTATGGAGTTGTGTTATCATCATCTTCAGATGTCATGAGGGCACATTCAGTCCCTCTTCTTTCTCCACCTAATTTTTTTTCTATTATGACAGATTTTGTAGTTCTTCATGATACCATAGATTAGTCATCATTCATGTTGACACTTATTGCAGGAGTACGGGATTCTCATTGGTCTAGTTGTCTTACCAATGGTGAGCACTGTGTATCCATGGTAACTATACCTGAATCTTGCATGGTACTTGATTCATCTTATTAGTAGTTGACACATTTTGGCATCAACTTAGAGATCCTAGAGCAACATTTAGAGGATTCATGTTTGTCTTCGGATTGTGTTCGACATTCGTTTCCACAAGGTTTTGATTCGTTGCTTTTTTGTAGTTAAGCTTGAGACTCTTGCTTGGGTTGTGGTATCTCTAGGCATTGGCATGGCGACACTTGAGCAGCTTCTAGAGACACCATATATTCTGGTTTTTCTTTCCCCATTTTTTTTAGGAATGAGAAGATATCTTTCTTACTTCTTTGGATTAGTTTCTTCCCAAGGGCAGGAACGTTGTTTGACAATCTTGGACCATCTTTAGCATTCTATGTTGAGCATCTGGCATTGGTGTAGGAGGCTACTTGAAGGGGGGGCTGCATGGTCTCTCTTCATCCTCTCTTGGGGGAGTTTTGTCCTACAGATTGTCTCCTCATTTTTTGAGGGGCATAATCATTGTACATGGGTACCTGATTAGGTCTTGTTCTGGGGACTCATTTCATATTTCGCATTTCTTCTAAGTTGCACTTAAGGGGGGTGTTGGTGTAATTATTTTGTTACACCTTATTTTAAGTTTACTTAGGTGCTTTGTTTTTATTACTTATGTAGGATAGGATAATTGAGTATATGCCATTTTCTTCTTTCATGAGATTTTTCTTTTTTTCCTTGTACTCTTAGAGTTGGAAACTAGTTAAACCAATCCCTTGTTTTTTGGTTTTTTGTCTCTTCCTCATCCTTATCGGAATTGGAATCTTGTGGCTATATATTGTAGCTCTTTCCTTCCATTAAATTAACAATTCTGATATTGGTCTTATTGTATTGAATATAAAAATATGAAAGTTTAATTATATTATATTATAAAAATATAAATTTAATTTAAAATACTAAGCTAAATAAATTTATAAATTTATCATCCCTCCTTTTTAATATTAGAATTGCCTAAAGTGGCACAAATTTTCTGTCAAACAGTTGACAGAAAATTTGTGCCACTTTAGGCAATTCTTGACAGAAAATTTGTGCCACTTTAGGCAATTCTAATATTAAAAAGGAAATTCTAATATTAAAAAGGAGGGAGTTGACAGAAAATTTGTGCCACTTTAGGCAATTCTAATATTAAAAAGGAGGGATGATAAATTTATAAATT
Organism: Sequoiadendron giganteum; assembly: GCA_007115665.2. Lineage (NCBI taxonomy): Eukaryota > Viridiplantae > Streptophyta > Pinopsida > Cupressales > Cupressaceae > Sequoiadendron > Sequoiadendron giganteum. The sequence continues at coordinate 395,051,930 of CM021106.1, forward strand.
TATTTAGCTTAGTATTTTAAATTAAATTTATATTTTTATAATATAATATAATTAAACTTTCATATTTTTATATTAGAAAAATGTTTTCAAATACAATTATATTGAAATTTCAATATTTTTAATTTAATATAATATGTCTAAAATTCAATATTATTTAATTTAATGTAATATATTTAAATTCTGAATTTAATTCCTTCTTTGAGGTTATAAATATGTATATATTTATGATTTTTATAGGTTTTTGCATGGACAAACCTAAAATGAACCCAACCCCCAATTTTTTTTGCTGAATCTGCAAGCTGAAACTGAATTAAAATCAGATCTGGCAACTTAGGTCTATATCATTTTGAGGACTCCTGTTCGTATTTTGTTCTGACAATTCATCATGCAACCTTATTCAGATGTTTTCTTGCACAATTGAGTGTTATGAGTGTCTTCAAGATAACTTGATTAGTGACTATGTTAGCTGACTTGCTAACTGAATCCAATCCATCTAAGATCATTGCATGCCAAGTAATTGACCAAGCTCCCCTACCTTGGGAGTTGTCATTTATTGTCATAAGAAGGAATTTTTTGTTAAAAGATTTCAATGATGATGCCTTCTTTGTTCCAAAATGCCTGTCTCTGCAGCTGACTCATTGTTGGGTCAACTTTTTCACACCTCATGGAATGGTATGTCACTTTCAACTAGTTATGGTAGGGTTTTAGAACATAAACCAGATATGGAATCATGGTATGTCAAAATGACAACATAAAGTAAAGTGTAATAATCCAAAATGCTCTTTCAGCAATTTTCATTTTAGTAAACTACAAGGAATTGCATTTCATAATAATTATACATTCAAAATATTATATATGTTCATAAAAGAATGTCATTTTCATAAGCCACATGCCCAACTTAATCAAAGCACATGATTCCTAACCAATATTTTAGGGACACAATCAAGTGAGTTAGTTGCTAGATGCACTAAGCAGGTGTATTAAGGAGAGCAGGCAATTTGGGACACTACATGCAGGTGTGAAGTTAAGAATTTTCTTCATCCATTATTATTTTTAGTAACTGTGAGGAGGTTGAGCTTCTTATTGATCTTGTTTGTTGCCATTCTTGATTTACACACATTTTTCTTTTCTTTAGAGGTTACAACTTCACACCCTAAGATGTGTGGTTTACTACTTTTGCCTTAGAAGTTTCTTAATCCATCCCAGTTGTGTTTCACCATGTTATGAAATGGCCATTTTGAATGTTAAATGGTTAATATCAATCAATTTGTAACCATTTATGTTAATCCTCAACAATCTTACTAGGACTATTTGATCATATTCTCTTCATCAATAATTTTCTTGTTCATCTTGATTTGGGTGTCCTGTTTTTAGACTTTAAATAATCATCTTCTACTTTATCCTCCTGCTGTTGGTCTCACAGCTTGTATTGCCTACATTTACCGTGTCTTGGTAGGATCATAATTCTTGTGGAATGACAATAATGTGCTCTGCTGAACTTTGTAGTCTCTCTGTGCCACATCAGAAACAAAATCTCTGCAACATCTGAATTCCATGTTTTCAATTAGAGGTTTGGTATGTGATATATTGTCTGCTTTTCAAGCAGGGTGTCTTCAAAATTCGCTTCTTTGTTCATTGTACTTTTCAGGGTGCTGCACTAGATCACCAAGGGTACTGCATGAGTGGGTTTTCATTTTATAAACTATAGGCTATGTGCTTGTTTAAATTTCTATCTTATGTTATATTTCTGGTTTGTTTATATTAATTATTTTATTGATTCTTCTATATGAATTAAATCGTTCATATCAAATGTAGCACTTATATGCAGATGCACTGAGAAATAGAAAGGACATGGTTATGTAATGTCTCGTTTTAATTGCAGATATGGAAGCGAAAGGCTGAACAATATCTTGCAGAGTCTGGTCTTCCTTATACAATAATCAGGTAATTTTCTTAAATAAGTTTCTTGTTAGTAAATTAGTCCAAAAAATTAAGCCTTTAAGCTAAAGCAAGTCTTCAAAGCCTGCAAAGAAAATGCAACTAAAGCTTGTAATCCATTTATTAAAACAGATATATCAAACAACAGGTTAAGGATGAGACAAAATGCTTTTGAATTCTGTTAATCTGTCTGTTGAAAGAGATATACAAGGTACATGATCTGAGATGAAATATCTAATAGAATTCTCTGATTTAGAAAATCGGTTATTCACTTATGTTAAGGTTAACTTACAAGTGATTACTAGTGAAAATTGAAGTTGAGATCAGAAACTAAACTGAGAAGTAAAATTGAAGTTGAGATCAGAAAGCCAGCCTGAAAGACTGAAATCACTATTAGTGAAATATAATTTTAGATCATAAACTAGATCGAGAGACCTGAAATTTAGGCATTTTCTGGTGCTGGTGAGTTTCTTTTTCGCAAAGTAGTTCTCACACATGACGAGGCCATTGCTCTAGAGTTCTACATAAAGATACAGACATACTGTTGCTTGTGCTATTTTTCTAATTTGTCATCGATACTGTTGGGACTCAATCTGAAAATGCAAAATATTGTTTGAGTCTCAGCCCCCTTGTGCATTAGGCCTCATTTTGCTCTTAATCTATAACTGATTTGAGAAAACTCCAAATGCGTCTTTTCTTTGTCAAAATAGCCTAAATATGGCCCTCATCATTCCCCATGTTCCTATTAGACGATGGAAGTTGTAAATATCTGAAAAATCCCAAGATTGGGTTGTTTCTGATTATTTTCTGCAATTGTGCAGATTTGTGGAGTTTCAGTGGACTTCTGGACTTCTTTTGGTTGTACAACCTCTTGTCTTGACTTCTGATCCTACATAGAAGTTTTGCTAAGTCTATTGGGTCCCTTTTTTCCTTCCATCTCCTTTGTTCCATTTGTTTGCAAGTTTTTGATGAACTTTCAAACCTCTTGTTCGTCTTGAAGTCCCGACTTCCTGTTGTCTTGCACATCCCTGCATTCTCTTGTTCCTGACTTCTGATCAAGTTTTATGTGCTTTGTGAACTTGTGGGATTCATGCAGACTTCTTGTTGTTCCCTTCTTCCTCCTCATCTTTAGTCCATTACTGCCTTCCACCCCTTTCACTTCACCTCTCTTTTGTGGTCTTGTGGGGTTCATTTTGAAGAGCACACAGAAAATACTGAGGGGAGGGAGGGGGAGGCATGGGGGCTGAATCAGTATTTTAAACTTTTAAAACTTAAAACCACCAGAATCAGCAATGAAAATAGTTAGAGAAAGCATAAGACAAGATGAACACGGATTTCACGTGGAAAACCCTTTCGGGTAAAAAACCACGGCAGAACTATGCTTTTATTAACTTCAAATGGGCACTAACCCAGGAGACTGCAATCTCCAAATTACAAAAGTGAGCACCAACCCACTGGAAGCACCAACTTCAGAATGAGCACCAACTCATTGAGGATTTTCTCAACACTGAAACTTCTGATTTCTTGACATGCAAAACATCCTTCCAAATGTATAATCTCTTCAAACTGAGCACAATTATAGTTTGAGCACTACCTCAATCTGATCATTACCACAATCTGAGCTCAACATCAACAAACTTGCAAACTGGAGTTTTCTGATTTATTCACAGAATAATGATCTGCACACAGCCCGTGCCTTAAGTGATGGTGATAGCATTGAAGGAATAACCTCCAACTCACTGAAATAGCACAACTTCCTCTTCAAAACAGCCAAAGAACAAACGTTTCAGATAAGCAATAAAGCTGAAGATGAACTCGGCAACCATTCACTCTCCCAACTATTCAGTGAAAGGAGGTATACAGAGATTTCTGTCAACACCTAAAAATCTCAACTTAGCATACTTTGAGCATTGATATTGAAATGATATCAGACTTGACCTGTGAAGGACATCACTCAACCAAGTACTCCCACCATTCTGAGCACACTGATGAATATGCAAACTGCCTCTCTCACACAGCCTGTATCAGATATAAAAGAGTGCAATAGCATTTTCATCAATCATGTCTCTCCCTTTATAAATGCAAACATTTTATCATAAATATAAGGCAAAGGCTCTATGTTTTCAAAACATAGTGAATTCTCATGTCGACCTGAAGATTAAGATTCGCTCATAAAAGGAAATGCCACACACACAGGCCAGCACACAAAACTCTACACATTCTTTTACACGCCCAAGTATATACTCATCCTTCTCCACAATAACTCAAGAAGTCTGCACCAGGAGAATAATATCGACCCTAATAAAAACGGCTTGAAAACCTTAATCAAACACTGCCATGTCTTCCAAACAAGGTGACTAAGAAAATAATGCAATCCATGCATCTAGTGAAGAAAAAACAAACTTCACAAAAGAATCGGCATGTATTTTTTAAAGACTGATTTTCTTTTCATCGCTCCAAAGTATATCACCAAACTGAGCATAAATTAAAAATATATACAGCCCGACGCCCATAATAAACACGTCTCCATACTAAATTGAAATGCAAAAATAAAAAGGCATTGAAAGACCAAGTTTTAAAGAAGGCAAAAGATAGCATAAGAGAGATCACATCCTCTATGCAAAAATAATTATTGCCGCCCCATATGAAACTGACGCTAAAGAGGAAGCTGTTGGCTTGACATAGAAACCAATACACATTCATGAGCCACCTTATACACAAGTCGTCGCCCATATTGGACTCGTCATGGAGCAATAAGCCACCCCATATCAAATTCGTAGAGCTATTTCGAAATATTCACTACCGTCGCATAAATATGCAAGTCAACATCACTCAATACAAAGGTGTTACACATACTTGGCCCGACTTCTTTAAATTCATAAGCTGATATGGCATGGACATGACAGAGCTGACTTGGCAAAACACTTGCAATGCTGACTGAAATGATCTGCCACACATAATTGATTATTCATTTGCATCTGCTAAGTTCATTTTATTTGCAATTCAAAACTGAGACACTATATGCAGACGTACCTTTGACATCAATGACAAAAATATTTCAACAATCTCTCCCTTTGTTATTGATGGCAACACCATCTAAAACCAGTACTGCTCCCCGTGACACACTATTCCCCCATTGACATCAATGGAAAACTGAAAAACCTGCAAATCTGAAACGGGGCTAATAAAATATGACAATGAAAGCTCCCCTTAAGTGTAAACAACAACTCAAAGATGGAGTGAAATCACTCCCAACTTCTCTCGCAGGCATTCAAATGTTTCCTTTGGTAGAGGCTTAGTAAACACATCTGCAATCTGCTCTTTAGTAGAAACATACTCCAACTTAACTTTTTGATCACTAACCTGTTCTCTTAGAAAATGATACTTAATAGGAATATGTTTAGTCCTAGAGTGCATAATTGGATTTTTAGAAATATTAATGGCACTCGTGTTATCACAAAAGATAGACATGGGATGCTCATACTCTACCTTAATATCTTTCAACGTTTGCCTCATCCATATAACTTGTGTGCAACAAGACACAATTGCAATATACTTCGCTTTAGCTGTAGATAAAGAGATAGAAGCTTGCTTTTTGCTCAACCAAGATACAAGACAACCTCCTAGAAACTAGAAAGAATGCACCTCCGCTTGTGCTCTTTCTATCATCAACACATCCACCCCAATCTGCATCTGTGTAAGCTATGAGTGTGAAATCATTGCCTTTAGGATACCGCAACCCATAGTCCATAGTACCCTTAAGATACTTGAAGATCCTCTTAACTGCATGACATGTGTATTCTTGGAGTAGCCTGAAATTTAGCAACATAACCAATTGCTTGCATAATGTCAGGTCTAGTAGCTGTTACATACAACAAATTTCCTATCATAGACTTGTACAAAGTTTGGTTAGCATTTGGAGACTCATCATTTTTACTCAACTTGCATCCTGTCACCATGGGGGTACTCATAGGATTGCAATCCTGCATTCTGTAGAACATTTTTTCATTGATGTCAAAGCATTATAGGTTATTCTTCTCGTGTTTTTGGGATTTTGGAAAAGAGAATTGGAATGAAATATTAGAGTACCTCTTAGCTTGTAGAGCTGCTGATTATTCATCAAATCTTCAACATGTTTGAAATGATGATTATGTGCTAAAGACCTTTTTATAGTGTTTTTGATAAAGATTAAAGTGTTATGCATAGTTTAAATGAGCTCATGCTCGGACACCTCCATCGTGTCTTGTCAATGCCACATCAGTCTTTTTTGTCAATGACTTGTCAATGCCTCATCATCCTTATGTGTGGCGGCTCCAATCTTCTAGGCATCAGACTCATTTCTGTCGAAAGTGTGTGAGGTGGCTAGCTACATGGCAACTCAATTAATTCAAATGCCTTGGCTTATTTTGTAGTGGCAGCTCATGATTCTTTGACATCTTTATTTCTTCATGACGGCTCCTTTTGTTTTTTCATTGGTTGGGCTTTGACCAACGACTTCACTCTTCTATGGCATTTTGTTAATGCATGCCCGATAGCCATGCTGGCAAGTCAAAGGGTTAGTGCAAGTTACTGCAAGTGCGACGACTTCACTTTATTTCAATTAGCGCCAGTTTCATACATGGTGGCTTGCATGGTCTGTGGTGGCTTCACCATTCCTGAATGTTTCAAACAGATTTTCATGGTGCATTGGTTAATAGGATGTTGGTTGTTTTCATTTGATGTTAGTGTTAAAAGTTTGCCTTTGTGGCATTTACACGACATCAGCTTTGCCTCTTTTGGGTGGTTGTGGAAAACTTTATTTTGGGCACAAGTTGCATAGTGTGAGAGATGTGAACTTTTAAACGTAATTACCAACCATTATTTGTAATGAATAGGATGTGCGTTGAGTGGTGAGATATCGAGTCCTAAAAAGTTCAATTTTTGGTTGGGCTGTAGCTGTTTGAATCATCTTGTGCCTTGGCATGGAGTCAGTGTTTCTGGAGAGCTTCAAAATGTATTGCCATCACTTTTTGTGCCATGGGATGTGAAGTTAATTAGAATGCCATTGATATAATATACTTCTAGCTCGGACTATGTGAAGGCAGATGGTTTCGAATTATTTTGTGCCATGCATACAGATATGTCGATATACTTTTAGTTGGGCTTAGTGGATTGGTGCCGTAAAAATATTTTATGTCTTTGTGAGTGGAGCAATCAAATGATCGAAGAATGATGAAGACGCGATTTTGTGAGAGGATGTGGTTATTTAGTGGTACAGGCTGTGAAAATCGAGGTTAGAATCTGCTAATTTGATAAGTACGTTACTGCTCAGAGTATAGTCTATAGAGTTTATGCATATGGCGGAGTAGAAGAAGACTGAAAATAAATCTTTCAAATTTTGAAGGAATCTGGTTATATGTTTTTGGCTTTGGCAAGTTATGAAGCAAAGATTTATTGTACTGCTGTAGATGAGCTTGATATCTTTGAATCTATGTTCCACGGCCTTTTGGGGATGGGGACGGGGGGACGGCCGGGGACGCGTTTCCGGGACGTTTCCTAGGGGGCCATTTTTAGGGGACGGTATGGGACGACGACATACAAAATACATATATATATATATATATATATATATATATGATTTTTTCAAAATTTATTAATATATTATAGACAGAGAGAGGGAAAGAGAGAGATCTGTCAATAAATTAATAATTGATAACAACAATATCAATATATAAATAAATCGCGAGAGTAGTAGTATAACAACATAATAAATGTCATTAAATCATTATAATATAAACTTTTTCATAGCCAAATGTTTCAAACATGCATCAAAAAGTCTCAAAGTTCAAACATGAAAATCAAAATACTAAATACATTGTCCAATAGTCTATGAAATTAAGCCTCATTCGGGCTATGAATATCAAAAGGCTCAGAACTATCTGAGTCACTATCTTTCTCTGGAAAGAGTGGATCATCCAATGGTAGCCCGACCAATCCTGGTTGCACCTCATCCTCATCAATTTGCCTAACATCCTTAGGATCAACATCCCATCGTGCTACTGGAGTCTGCCGATACTTAGTAGTCTGTCGGTCCTGAAGTCTCAAGGCACTATGAATTGCAACTAATTTCTCAACTTGTTTTGAAGTAAGCTTGTTCCTCTTAATGGAGTGGATGAAGCCATAGGTGGACCGATTCCTCTCTGCAGCAGAGTAACTAGCAATTTGTGAGAGCAAACGAATGGCAAGTTGTTTCAAATCCGGTGTGTCCTTCCCATGAAATTTCCACCATCCAATGGGGTTGTTCTATGCAATGGTGGCCCTATCTGTCCTAGCCTCTGGTTTGCTGAATGTAGGACCCTGAAGATCAGCAAACATAAGCCACTGCTCTCTAATAATCGTTGCCAGCTCATTGGTATACATTTTACGAAGGGCTGTTGTAAGCCCCTCTATCACCTCGTCATCCTCAGAAGGAAGGATTCGGCCAGGTCTAGGTACATACCACTTCGGATTAAGAGCATAGGCAAGCATATGAAGAGGGGTATTCATTGTGTTCCACCTCTTTGTCACAATAGGCCTAATATGGTCCTCATAAAAACTCAACTCGGGTTCCTTTTGACGAATAGCTTGCTTCATTTGGTCAAGCATGCTATCAAAAGTCTCATATATCTCTCCCAAGCTAGGAGAGTTTGTATCTGCATACCGAATTACCCTCACAGCTAGTGATATGAAAGAGCAAATATACCTACAAGCAACAAATTAAGTATTAGAACTTTTAAAATACAAACTACAAAGTAAAACAAAGTGTAACAAATTCAAAAACAATTTAAATTTTCAGATTTCTTACTTGATAGTGGCCCATCAAGTTTCATTAAGTACTCTATCTCTCACTTCCTTGCCTTCATTTGTCTTCGATAGAGTCCACCTTTTCCAATCTGCACAAACAACCATGGCTTGTAGAGCATCTTGAACCTCCAACATCCTCTTCAACAAAATATAGTAGCTAGCATATCTAGTCTCAACTAGTTTGAGGAATTCTTTCTTTGAATAAGACCGGAAAAGTGCATGTGAAGTGTGATGGTTACATACAAACATTTGTATGTTTCTAGCCTCTGCAACTACTGCCTTCACCCAATCTATTTTTCCAATGTCTTTCAAAGCATTATTCAAAGCATGTACACAACATGGAGTCCAAAAAATATGTTTGTAAGCACTCTCAATCATCAAACCAGCTAGCTTACAAACACGAGTTGAATCTGTCACAACCTGCACAACATTAGAAGGCCCAACCTCCTCTATGGCCTCCCTCAAAATGCCAAACTGAAAATCAGCATCCTTACGCTTCCCAGAACAATCAACAACTCGAAGAAAGTATGAACCAGTAGGGCATGTAACAATAACATTAATGAGTGGCCTATGTCGAATATCAGTCCACCCATCCATGACGATGGAACAACCAGTCCTAAGCCATGTTTGCCTCATCTCCTCCATCAACAAGGTAGCTTTTGAATATTGTTTGTCAAGGAGGGAGGTACTTAATCTATGTTCTCCAGGGGGGGCATAAAAGGGTCCAACTATCAATAGTTCTTTCATCATAGTTTTGAAATAAGGTGACCTTGCCAAATGAAATGGAAGAGCATGTGCATAAAAGAATTTAGCCACTGCATCATCAACTTGCTCAGGTTTTTGCACATTCATTAACCCCATGATTGAAGTTTTCTCACTTGCTTTCTTCTTCCCTCTATCACAACTCTCTGTAACTGATAAATTGGAAGAGGCTTGCAAATCAGCTAATGGTCGTTTTTAATTTTGAATGGTAATGATTTGGTCATCACTTAGTCCAACCAACTTTGCAAATTGAAGTTGCTGCTCCAATGTTATTTTCTCACAAATTCTAACACCCTTTCCAGTGTCACCCACTAGATGGCCTCTAATCCTAGTATAGCTCCCATGGTAATTAGATTCACAAACATGACAAAGCCATTTCTTGCTGCCCCCTGAATTTTTCTTCTCGTTGACAGTCACATCTGTGGCAAATTGACGCAATGGTTTGTTGCGGTTGAAAGGGCCTTTTGCAAATCTTTGAAGAGTGTGTATAGGGCATGCAAAATGGTCTGAAGAAGCATGGGTTGGATTTTCAGAGGTAGAAGAAGGGTCTATTGACATTCTTTGAACTTCATATTCACTGTCACTACCCTCACCCTCATGACTGTCACTACCACTGTTGTTGCTGCTCATTTTGAAATTTGTATGGCTAAAAAGTTTTTTTTATGAAAGTTTGTATACTGGTTGAAAATCTGAAAATTTGTAAAAATGATGCCAAATCAATGAACATTGAACAATAACATTGAAAACACAAAATGAATTAAAAAATTACAAAATTAATGCAGCTCTGTGTATATTGTATAGAAAAAAATAAATAAATTAATAATAATAAATTTAATCTCAAACCTGGAAGTGGTAGGAAGTGGAGCTGAGAAAGTGTAGCTCCCAGGCGTCCAAACACAAAGCAAATGCAGGTTGACTCAAGGAAAAACACGAGCAAAAATACCCTAGCCGTGAAGTCAACCCTAGGCGTGAGAAATTTGAAGAAATTGGAACTTCAATGCATTCGAATCTGCAAAACACCTCTTCCAAATGCAAAAACGTCTCTTCAAAATGAAAAAACGACTGAAAAGAAATCGATTTGGGGAAAAATTTGGGCGTTTGGAACTTTCATGTGAGCCTGGGAAATACTTCCGCGCGCCTGAGAGAGCTGTCCGTCACTTGCAGTCGATGTTAGGAATAATGAAACTTACTAAAGTTTCATTTACATTTTTTATAAAACTATAGCTTGCAACAGAAGGTGGGCCCCGCACGCATCAAAGAAAAATATTAAAAAAGCAAAAATTTCTGTGTTTTTTACGTTGGGAAGCTTTATGTCCACAACCGTCCCCGGAATAGCCGGGGGACGTTTCCAACGTCCCTAGCTGTTCCGGGGACGGGGGACCGTTCCCAACTAACAGGAAACGTTTCCTGCCGTTTCCCAAGAATTTTCCTTAATCGGGGACGACCGGGGATTGTCCCCTTTGCGTCCCCCCGTTCCCGGGACGGATGGGCACGGGTACAGGAGGTTTTGGGGCAGGGGACGCGTCCCCATGTAACTTTGCTTTGAATACATAATTTTTTTGAGTTTGATCAGTGGTATTATATGCAAGCATATTTGTCTCAATTGATTTGTAGAGTGTATCTCAAATCAAGAAATCTGAGTTGCAGTATTGTGAAGGTTTTCAGTGAGTTGGTGCTCACGTTGGAGTTGGTGTTTCAGCCATACGAAGTTGGTGCTTCAGGAAGTTGATGCTTCTAGTGAGTTGGTGCTCATGTTTTTGATGAATCAATGATAGATTGTGTAGATACCATTGCTCTCATTTTCCAATTTTTGTGTAATCTTGTATTCTCCCATGAATGTAGGTGTAAAATCCAATGAACCCCAATCATCCTCCAAAAACTGTCATTGATGAAAGGCAACTATCTTTTTCCTAAACTTGTAAAGGTTCCACTTTTGTAGTTAGTGTCAATGTTCTAAGAGGATCCTTCATTCTTGTTTCAATTTGTAAACAATTTTCATATTTTTGATCAGCTTTTATCGTGTAAACCTTATTGTTGTATATGTATTTCATTGAACGATGAAGCGTTGAAGATACTGCTTTCATCTCATGAATCCATGGTCTACCCAAGAGGAGATTATATGAAAGATCATGGGGCATAACATGGATGGGAGTTTGCAACACAACCTTACCAACTTTAATAGGTAACGTTATCACACCAAGCAGGTTGCTTTTCATGTTATCATAACCTTTGATTGACAAATCAATGGGTTGAATTAAAGTTTTGTCCGCTCCAACTTTATCCAAAAGATTTATACTACAAACATTAATCCTTGAAACATTGTCAATAAGGGTACGTTTAATCCCAACCCTATTAATAATAGCCATTATCATCAAGGCATAATTTTGTTTTTGCGTTTCCAAAGGAGGTAATTCATTTTGATGAAAGACAATGTCCAAGTTGGGTGATTTCATATTCTCAATCAAAGCTATCACATCATTTGGTTGCACACTAGGAAGATCACAACTTTTTGCAAAGCATTTTGAAACATGCCATGATAAGTAGGTGATGTTTGAATTAAATCCCACAAGGAGATCTTAGCAGGTGTGTCATGAAGTTGCTCAACAAGATCAAATTCTTTACCACTATGTTGCGAAATGTTAGGTGAGGGTGGGATGTATGGTTTAGGCAATGGAATGGATGTTGGAGTTTGTTTTGGTTGCTTATTATTCCTAGTTTTATATGTGTGAGCAACAGTATGATAACTTGGTTGCTGCGACACATGATTACTAGTAAGTTGTTTTGCAAAGCTTAGGATATGACCATGAGATTTAGGAGGTCCTATAATGAGAGGACTCTTAGGAGGTCCAAAAGTAGTTTTAGGATGTCCAATAATGAGAAGACTTTTAGGAGATCCAAAAGGAGTTTTAGGAGGTCCAATAACTAGAGGAGACCTAATAGTCACTTGTGCGTTCATCACCTCAATGGATTTAACTTCTTGTTGATGGTCTTCTATCGAAGGGGAATCTAATGTCACCTTAGCATCTTCATTTATGCAATCCATAAATGTATCAACAATTTCAACCTCTTCTCTAACAATATCTTACCAAGTAGGAGAGTTAGGGGGGAGAAACAAACAAGATCCTCATGATGCTCAATGATTGGAATTTCTAACACAAAGATATCTTTTTCATAAAAAGGAGAGATATCGGGAGAAGAACAAACATGATTGTCATGATTGTCAATGATTGCACTCTTTCACCAAGCTAACCTCATATAGGAGAGATAGTGGGAGAGGGATCAAAAATAACAAAAAGGGAGAAATGAACTCGTTCTCACATGCTTGTAATGAAAAATCTTTGAAATGCTTAACAAGATCTGACAATAGAATATGAATTATGACAACAATTTTTTTTTGCAATGAGAACGTGATGTAAACAATTGTCCTACTGAAATGGAACAATTTCTCCCAAATTTGCTACAAATTAAGCAAGATGACACCCTTCTTACACATACAATAATATTGTTTCAGAATTTCTAATTAGAGATCAGCAGGCAGACATAGACCTAAAATACAGAGACAAAGATTTGTGAAAAAGTTTTCTAAGCCGTTAGTAGTAGGACAGAGGTGCCCTAGGGCATCTGAGTCCTGGATAGGGTGTTTGAAATTTCAAAGTTTGACCGTGTAAGGTACTATTGAAGGATTCTGGGTCTACTTGCAAACAGGTTTAACAATGAAACTTTTTCTAGAATTTTCTGAATTTATGCCAATGTGATGCAAAATGCAAGTGTGCAACAATGTGGAAGATGTTTGAACAAGTTGGGATGCAATTTTTTTAGATATGAAATTAGCTACCTGAAAATGATGATTTTGATGCAATTTTGAAATCAAACAATGCAATGTTTTTCACTTTTTGAACTATATGAAATATGCTTAAATGCATGCAATTATGAATTCCAATTTAGAAATCTGCAAACACTAACAAAATGAGCACATAGAGACAAAAAATTGTGAAAAAGTTGGCCAATGCTAGGGTACAAGGACAAAGGCGCCCAAGGGCATCTGAGTCCTTGATAAGGGTTCTGGAAATTCAAAAGTTGAATGTTTATGTTGCTGTTTAAGGTTGCTGTTTCTATTTGCAAACAGGTTTGACAGTGACTATTTTTTTAGGATTTCTTCAATTCAAGACAATGTGATTCAAATGCAAACATGCAACAATAAAAGACAATTTTGAATGCAATTTTGAATGTAGATTTGATTAAATGACTGAGATAAACCCTAATGCAATTTATGATGCAATTTGGAATGCAATTTTTTTAAATTTTAATGACTTTATAATGCAAATATGAAACCCTAAATGAGAAATGTAAAGAAAAACCTATATCTAGAGTTTGAAAGATGACCAATTTTAGAAAGTTTATGATGTTTTCAGGTCGGGTTCACCAAAATGTAACATATGAAAAGGGAACCCTAAGTCTAACGTATAAACCTAAGGTTGCTTTTTGGTCCTTTTTCAAAGGTACATTAGGATGCCAATCGACAAGGTGTTTAGATTGACTTTCAACCATGAAGGTGAGTCAATCAGACCTGGATCTGCATCCTTAGGGCCTTGAAAATGGATTGGAATTGATTTGCCTTGATTAACCTAATTAGACTATGTGACCTAAGCCATAAAATGCAAGATCCTGACAAATAACAGATTGAAACAACAGTTTGCAGGCAGATTTGGAAAGTGCAGGAGACTGTGTACCTATCTTGAAAAGATGGTCTTGAGCTGAATAGGAGGATTGGGATGCCTATGGGTGTATGGGTCTCTGATAGGGTGTCCTGCTCTGCATTGGGGTCTTTGATGATAGATCTAAGCTTAAGATTTCCGTCAGCAAAGTTGTCAGAATGTTGTCGGATAATTTTATAGGTGAGTTTCCGTGATTTGACAAGATGTAGGGCTTCAATTGCAACAATGAACAATTTGTCTTCAAGCTCCCTTCAATCCTCTTCAAACCGAAATCTTGCACATTCAAAGAGAGGGAAAATGTTAGGCCATTTAGGGGCTTGCCTTAGTCAAACCCCGTGTAAGTGTTTCCACTTCCACAATGGCAATGCCAATGATTAAATGATAATGGAAAGGAAGGAGTGATGAAATCACAAAGTGCTGCAACTCTCCACCCTTAAATGGTTTCTTTGAAGTATTGAAGTCATACCCATCACCTCAAGGTCTTGATCTTGCTTGCTTGATTTGCTTGAATGCTTTGGAGACCTACAAAAGTGTTAGCCTTCACAAAACAATGTCAACATGAACACACATCGAATTTGACATGATGTTGGATTTTGAATTGTTGCAATAAAGCTTTGAAATGCTGCTCTTGACTTGCTCTTGATGCTCTTAATGTTCACCTCTTGCTAGATTCTTTCACTTCTAGTTTCAAATGGTGAAAAGACTAGGTATTTATACTTTGTTGTTCTAATTTCCCGAAAATTAAATCACGATAAACGACATTTGAAATTTGAATTTTGAATGTTAAGATGGCCACTCCAATATGGCCAAAATTGGGTCTTGGCTAAGTAGGGGACCCATACGCCCAAGGGGGTCTTGGCCCTAACTTCCAGCACATTAAGTGTCGGGGGCAAAATGCTAATTGGATGCATTTATTCAATGCTTGCAATTTCTCGGAAAGTGGTACAAATGGGCTATATGCATAATTTAGGAAATTAGGGACCCAATTAGGCTCACTAATTTAGGGGGAGCAAAACATAGTGTGAAATTGTCAAGGGTGACAATTTACGACGCTACAGTATTGCAAAGGCTAATTGGTTTGAAGTCACTCATAGAGACAACCTCATTTTTTTGAGGAATAAGGACAATAAAGGTGTTATTAAGATGTCTTAGCAATTTGCCTGAATTGAAGAAATGTTTTGCAGCAGCAATGACATTACCACCCACAATATCCCAAAAATCTTGAAAAAAAGAGGCAGAAAATCCTTAAGGTTCTGGATCTTTAAAATGCCCAAAGAGAAGATAGCATTTATGACTTCAACTTCAAAGACCTCTTTTGTCATGCGATCATTTTCTTCCTTTGAGAAGATGGAAGGGATAACCTCCAAAAGGTTATTCAAATTAGAGAGTATTGTAAACACTTTTTTAACAAATTTTCAAAGAAATTATTACTAATGGATCCAATCTACTCCTCCGAATTAACCATTATTTCGTCCTTGTCCCTCAACTTTGCAATTGTGTTTCTTCTCCTATGTTTAAGAGTTGATTGGTTGAAGAATTTAGTGTTTCTATCCCTTTCTATTAGCCATTGGATTCTAAATTTGTGTTTCCAAAAGATTTCCTCCCTTAACATGATTTTGTGCCAAACCTCTCTCAACCTTTTTTCCTAAAGGCAGGTATCTAAATCTATTTGTCCAGTGGCCATTCGATCAAGTTCATTGAACATAATATTTTACTTACACAATTTACCTCAGACAATTTTACACAATGACTCAACTAATACCAACTAGAACTCAGCCCTTATAAACATCTTAGTTGCTCAATGTGGTTAAAAAGTACATTGTTCAAGAAAGAATGCATTTAAAAAACAATTATGATCCAATTAGGGGGATAACACTCTTCAATGATAGCTCCAAGAGTAAGTTATGATCTATGGTTTGAGAGTCTAATTTAAGGCATGTTTTGGCTGCTGCTCTAAAGGCATTTCTTTCTAACAACTGAGATAAATACCCATCAAGAAAACATGCATAAAGAATTTGGCAAAGCATTTGCCAAACAAAATAATCTTTTGCTCAATATCATAATTTGACTTAAAAGAAAGTGTTTAGAAATGAAATCCTTTTTGAAGTTCCATAAACAGAAGTAGACCTTGGAGGATCTCTGCCTGGAACTAAAGGGATAATCTATAAATTTTGAAGCCTTCTTTGATCACTGTTTCTTAAGTCAGTACTTTGTAACAACTCAGATAATTACCTCTTAAGAAAAAATGCATACGATTTAACAGACGCATACTCAATCATGATATAGCCTTGTAGCTGTTCATAACATAACTGTCGCCTGATTTATTAGTGGGATGAATAAAATGGATACCACATATGGGGGGACCAAAGCATATCACTTCATTAAGGATTTCAGAAGGAGCAGTCAAAGTGTTCGAAACATCCTTAGAAAACTCAACTTGGAGCATATAGTCAGCAACTTCTTTGCTGCTGCTCGACTTTTGGATGGCTCTGATTAAACCAGTATAAACAAATGACAGAAGTAGGAAGACAAAAAACTGGAACAAGGGACTGACCATGAACATCATAAAGAATAAAAGCATGAGATGTTCAGGTTTGGGGGTCAATGGGAAGAGAGGGACTTTCCTGGATGGGAGAGCACACCATAAGGTCTTAGGTTATATGTGAAGAGAGATCATAAGCATTATTTTTCTCATGTTGAAGTTATTGGCAATCCTCCAAACAGTCTAGACTCTAATAGGGTAGATTGAAGCCCCATTTATACTTGTGATATTACATTCATCATCATATCCTTGGATAATTAGGCATGGCTTCATTTTGGGGAAAGTGGATATTTTAAGGGTTCCTGAAGGATGTGGAACACACTTTTATAGTGGCCCCTGGGAAGGAGTAAGAGGTAGGAGCAATCTAGGAGATGCCATGGCATAAGCTATAGAATAAGAGCAATCAAAGTGAATGTTGAAATGAGTGAGCATCAGAAAGTGTTGAAGAAGAATAAGAAGTGAGAGGGAATATAGACTAGCAATCGCACCTTCGTGTACAATAGGTACGCTGAAGACATGTGGAAGGTAGAAGAGTGATAAATGTGGTATAGTAGTGTGAATTGTAAAAAGTACACAATATGCTGACCATGGGCAGCTTGCAAATTATTAATGTTAAAAGCATGATAAACATCTTTTTCAATTGAGAAAACTAACTAAACAAAATTGCATGCGATCCTTGAGAGATTAAATTGCTCTTTTGCTACAAAAATATATAATGGGATTGGAAATACAACCCTTATTTATGGTATAGTTCAAACCATGTGAAACAAATGAGATTCATAGTGCTAATAAAAGTGAATTTTAAGCAATTACAACTTGGAAATTCCTGATAACATTATTAGCTACAACTTGTTCTGTAACCAGAATCACATGTAAATGGATTTCTTCATCTTATTCCTTAGCACCATGTGAGCACTGTAGAAATACTGTTATGTTTTTGCTTTTTAAGAACCAGGCAGTTCCAAGGATTTTCTTGATATCTTTCTGCAAACATAAAACACAAATATATATCAAACATTTGCTGTTCAGAAATAGGATTTTGGTGTTATTGTGATTGACATGCAACAAAAGCCCAAACAATTTATCATCATAAGAAAGTATTAGAAGGTATGAAACTACAAAAGAGGGATTGTCACTTTTCAAAGCTGTAAGAGACACCCAAACAGATTTAACCAAATGCAAGATTGACCAGCAAGATTGACTATGCATCAAAGTTTTCCACCGGAAACTTAGTGAAATTCCACTTGATATTGTCACCCGAAAGGCCACCTTTGCTTGATTTCAAGAAATTATAAATATGAGCTGCATTATCACCGTTGAGGTACATCACAGAACTGTAATATAAATACTAAAAATCCAATAAGCATACCAGATAACCTAGTTATAACAAGATTGTTTCTTATATGATGGATGAATTCAGATCAATAACAAAACAAAATAACCATGAAAATAACAAGATAGGAGTGATGCTGACTTTGTCAATTACTGGGAACTCTGCTTTAAAATGAGTACAATTTTGTAACCAAGTTATCCAAAAGAACTTTGGCATGGCAAACTACTTACTTGTAGAGAAAAATACGATAGTTTGAGACACTAACTTTAAATGATGAATTTATGAACACCATTGCATAAAAATTTATTGAAAAAGGAAAGTACCGTGCAGCCGAATACTAAAAACTCATCTTACAAATTTGCACAACAAGCACAACCTACGAACTGGATTCTAATTTTGCTAAAAAAGAAAAAATCAAAATAGTAAATATTAAACTACACACTAGAATCCAATTTTGTGGAAAATGAGCAATTTGGTGAGAAAAAGTACCTACAGTGCGTCCTTATAGCATCACACATGCTCTCCATCTGGAAACCTCCCGCGTCACACAGATAACAACAAAATTATTTCCTAAATGAGATAAAACACAACAAAAATGATCCAGCCATGTACAGATTCAAAAGAAAATCACTGAAACCATGGCAAGTGACTTAAATCAAGATTATCCATAATTTATGTTGTGCAGAAAAACAGGAGAGATTCTTAGCAGCCTATAAAAGATAATCCATACTTAACTTGAAGGGTTTTAGGGACATTTTGTCTAGTTTCCCCCTTGAGATGGTCCAGCTGCTCTGCCAATGATCGGTACGCCCTGTAGTCCTCTTCAATCATGCTAATAAGTTGTGACCTCTTATGGTAGAAAATTTCAGCTCGCTGAGCAAACGAATCAGCCTCTGCTTCTATAAGACTCAACATGTTCTGAGTCTTCTCATCTAGCTCTGCCAGATTGTCAACAATATAATACCTTGAAGCAGTGGTTCAATTTGAGAAAATGACACATAGAATACAAATATTTCAAAGTTAACATAACTAGTGCAGAAGTGCCTTTTATTAGTTTTCAAAGCTGATTATATAATGGGGTGATGTTCATGTTAACCATCTGCAAATTTGACTATGGCAATCGCACTGAGTTAGCTTGAATTTGACATAATCCTTTGACAACCCATCATGTTTATGTTTCTGTATATTTTGTGATGAACAATGGCCATGTGACTCGCTAGCTTGATGTGATATGTCAATTGGTTTCCCGTTTCTCATAGCTTTCTGCAATGCCACTTGTTATAGCTTCTCAAAGGATACAGTAATGACTAATACAATTTCTATTTGTAGTCTTGGAGAGCTAGTTCAAGATGGAACTCTGCAGTTAAATTATGCTCATCCTAGAGTAGCATTAGTAAGGAGCCCAGCTTTGAAAGTAGTACTAGTGTGTGGATATGATAATTGTTATCAGTTATCACAGATGAGGGTATATAATGTTTTTCAAGAGGGATTTAAAGTTCTACTGAGATGGACTTATCACCCTCTATTTTAGCAATTTCTTTCTAAGTGCCTTAAGTTCTTGCATTTTCTTTTAACTCCTTTAGCCTTTAGGACTTTTACTGCCATTAGAGAGGCATCCGGTTATATGTTTTTGTAGTTTCTAATGGATTGCTTGGATGTAAGTTTGTAACTACTTTTAACTACCAATTTCAGTCAGTGGTTGTCACTTTTGAAAGCTATAAGAGACCCTCAGCCCAAACATATATGAGATTATTCAGTCAAAGTTCATCTCAGCAGTACCAAACAAACAACATATAAACCCCATTACTGATTTCTCATCAACATCAATGTCAAGAAAGTGGCTACTAAGCATAGCTTTGGGTTTGTAGGCATTGCTTTTGTTGCTTCATGCTTTTGTTTCTGTAAGAGTTTTGGTCTGTTGTACGATCATTTTCTACTTAAAGGATGCTTCAATTTACCGAGGATGCAATAAGCACTGCCATTGTGTACTCCATCAGCTTTGTACTTTCCTTAAATCCCATCGGCCATTCTTGGCCACATGTGGTTATAAGGTGTAAATTAAATTAAATATAAAACAGATTTAACCAAATGCAAGATTGACCGGCAAGATTGACTATGCATCAAAGTTTCAAACCCGATAGAAACTGAAAACGTTTTGTTTCACTCAAAAAATTGCATTACAAAACCATAATAAATTACATTCATGCCGAAGTCTCTCAGTCTATAATGAACTCCAAAAATAGAAAGATGCCTACTCCAAACAACAAGCTGCCTATTTTGGTTTTAGAAAATGTATTTTTCCCCTGTTTTCATCTGAATGCCAAGAACGCAACACTTTCAAAATATTAACACTCCTACTAAGATGCTGCCAAACCGAACTGTTGAAGAGACGGATAGTGGCGGGGAAAGCAGCAAAAAGGGGCGAAAACGGCCAAAAACATGGCAAAAAATGATGAATGGCTGAGATTCGTTTCATCGTGTTCTATGAGGGGAAGCGTAACCTAGATGCCAAATCTTATTACATCTCATGAACATCATACACCAAAATAAATTCATACCACATTCACATTCACATTCAGTTCGTAAAACACTAAATTGCATTTGATATTTCGGTGGCCACAAAACCCTAACAGAAGCCCAAAGAAATCGAGAAAAAACGACTGTTAGGCTATATAAGATAAATGTACCTCATCTTGCGAAGAACGTTGGACATCTCCTCATGCTTCTTCTTAGTGCGCTTGTGGGTACCAATCTTCTTCTTGGCCACCTTGAGAGCCCTCTTATCCTTCCCCACCTTCAGCAACTCTGTTATTCTCTTCTCGTATGGGGCAAAACCCGCTACTTCCCGTATCAATTTTCTCACAAAAACTGTCCTCTTGCTTCTCTTCTGCAAACATAGGCCATTCAATTCAAATCAGATTTAAGAAAACTCTCCAAGGGTATGAGAGATCTAAGGCCTTGTTGATTGCTTACCCTTTTATTGGCGGAGGGGTGAGGTGCCAACTCCCGCCTGGTTACAACATGCCCTCTGTTAGTTCCCACGAACAAGCTCTGTCAACTATTATGATGGAGGAAAATCTGCAGAGCTTGTATTGCAAAGCAGATATTTTGTAAAACAACTCCCATCAACAGTAAAATAAACGCATCAACAAGGAGATTTTTTAGGCCGACTCCCATCGAAAGTAAATGCAGCAACAAGGGTGGCAAACCAACTATCAGAGTAAATGCATCGACAACGCAGAGGGCAGCAAGAGTAAAATGATGAACGACTGAGATTTGTTAGATCGTAGTGCATTGTAATCTACACCGTTTGGCATCAAAAGGGGTTGAAAAAACTCAGCGTGGGGATGCCTTCAGCGTAATGAAGTGAAAGTCAAGTATAAATGGTCATCGATGAGAAGTGGCCTATCAACATCAAAGTTGCAAACTTGAGGGATCATTTTCATGTACATCACTGTTTGGGAAACTAGTGTACCTACCAGACTTGGGGAAAGAGGAATTCCCTTTTAAGAATTAATGACAGGGGCCTTGAATATGAAAAAATTACTGAATATGATAAAACTTACTGATTCAATGTTATTATTCTTGAGTTCCATGGAACATGGTTTGGATGGCAAAGGAGGATTACATTTTTGATGTTTGAAGTTTATGGGCACATTTAAATTAGTTGTACATTTACTTAACTCTTTGCCTAAGGCAAATGTTGTCCAGTGTTTTGTATAGATTAAGTAGGCAAATGCTGTTCAGAGATTTGTCAAGGCTAACATATTGTATGTTTCATTTTCATGATGAGAGTAATGTTTGTGATATTCTTATATGTGTTTTACTTGAATTTACTCCTCCTTTTAAATAGTGGAGCTCATTACATCTTTCTTTTGCTAGGGCTGGTGGCTTGCTAGATAAGGAAGGTGGTCTGCGGGAGTTAATAGTAGGAAAGGATGATGAATTACTTGCCACTGACACCAAATCAGTACCTAGAGCTGATGTGGCAGAGGTCTGTGTACAGGTCTGTATCATAGTTTTCTCTCAAACCACAGAACTCTAAGATTTTTATCTGACGTACTATAAATAGGCCTAATATTTACTTAGTCCTGTTTGTGATTTTCTTAAGCTGAAATATCTGTATTGACTGTTGCAGGCGTTGCTTTTTGAAGAGTCAAAGAACAAGGCATTTGATCTTGCATCAAAACCAGAAGAAGCAGGGTCTCCAACAAGAGATTTCAGGGCTCTTTTCAGTCAAGTGCTTACCAAATTTTAATTCTCCCAGAGATAAATTTACACACTTACCATGAGATGAACATTACATCTTTCCATGCATGACATGTGCATATAACCATTGAACACCTGGAAATCTGTGAATCATATTTATTATACATTAGTTTCAGGTAATGATGATGTACATGTTTCAGTTCACCTTTAAATTGCCTCATATTTTGTAGGATCTTGAATAAGTGTATGGGGCACATCCATGCACCATAAAGGGGTGTGTAACACATGCTTTCAATATGCATTGATAGTTTGAAAATTACTTTCTCTATTATGACTCGTTAACTTCTTTGTAACTCACTACAGAAACACATCTATAAATTCATCGCTGGACCATTTGTTGGTTCTTATTCTAAACTGTATTGAAAATCAATCTACTAATAAATAATCCTAGTTTGGATTATCAATTTTCTTTCATAATGTGGCCCAAAGCTGATCTATTCCATTTAACACAGATTTTGAGATGCAACACACATTGGATAAGCATTAATTTTTTAGCCATGTTTTTCTAGGTCAAACTGTAGCAGTGACTCATGATTCTTCTAGCACAAAGAAATTATAGTTTGCAAGAGGGTGCAATGTAAATAGTTTTGGCTTTTATCGTGAACAGCAAATGGAGCAGCATTGAACGGTGCCTTGTCCCTTGAGCAGGGCATAGGCCTCATATATGACAACCTACAGTGCTGGAATTGTAACAAAGAAACTCACACAAGCCAAGTTATCCATCAAGGCAGGTAGTAGTTTGCACTAGGTTCGAAAAGTAGTATTCATCTTGCCATTCAAGATTGTAATAACTAATATGTCAAATAGGAAGGCAAGAATTTATATGAGCATATTTGGCTCTGGGATATTTTTATGTAGATACAGAAGCTTAGATTAACTACTCTCACCTAGGCATGTATATGTTACTGTAAGGACCCTTCCTGAGAGGGTTTGCAAACTGAAATTTGATTGCAGAGATACAAACACTTTCAACTTAAACTAGTTGATTCTTTTAATTTCTTTAGGGATTTTTTTTTTTGATTGGTTAATCTGAGGGGGTTGACAGCCCCTCGGCCTCTTTGGAGCACAATGTGTGCTCCAATCTACTCCAATCCCCAATGAACACAGGATTCAAACCCATGGCCACAACCACCTAACAGGGGCATGAAGCCTGTGAGCAAGCTGGCCTGATGGGGGTTTGAACCTAAGTGGCTGCTTAAACAACACCATCCTTATACCATAGCACTATGCCATGAACAACTAGCTTTGAGCATTTATTAATAAACTAAGTTCCTAGACCTGGTCCTGGTTTGGGTTTGAGGGTTTGGTTCATGGGTTCGGTCAATTTTTTTCGAGGTTGAGTTTGTTTTGGGTTTGTCCATACAAAAACATTTAAAAATCAGAAATATATACATATGTGCAACAATAATTAAGTTCAAAATGCCACACATAATATCATATATTGTATAATAAACGAACCACCTTAAAAATAATAAATATACAATGTCAATAGTCAAACTTGAATGTCATGATATATATTATATATTGAAATTAAAAAATAATAATGTCAAGCGTCAACAATCAACTGTCATTGATCAGTCATCATAATATAGGTCCTCAAAAATATCATCACCACCATCCATATTAGATGATGTAGGTACTATTGAATTAGAAGAATGACAAATAGTGGCATTGGCACTGGTACTAGCACTAGCACTCTCATGATTACTAGTTGGTTCATCTTCAACATAAGTGCAGCAAGGTGGTAAGTGGAAACATCGAAGTCTATGCTTTGGCTTGATATTGCACATTCTTTTAGTTATTTTGATTGTGTGAAAGGAGTCACAATCACAAGTTTGAATGCACATACACTAAGTCTTTTACTTGTTTTTGAGTATAGTTGATTGTGTTTTATTGAGTGGATAGAGTAGTGCTCCAATTCCTCTTAGATGTAGAGGAACTAGAAACAAACTAAGATAAGATACAATTAGAGAGTTAAGAGCTATAAAATTTTAAAATATAAATGAAACTTAAAAAAATATTTTTTTACAAAACTTGTGATAAAATTTTGATTGCAAGAGGTTAAGGTGTGTGAATGATTGGCCATGGAAGTACCAACAATTATCAACATTGACCTTATACTTGCCATAAAGAGCATCAATACTAAAGTCATTGCAACGTATAAAATCCATGAACTCAATCTTCATTGCATTTTGCATGTCAGGGCCAACAAAAAGTTTACAAAGTGTTGCCTTGTACTTCTGATTGACTTCAACATTTCTATATGAGGCAATTTTTGTGGACATAGAAAGGAGATTAAGACTATAATATTTGGGATTCAATGCAAATGCAAAAAGATGTAGCAGAGTGGTTATTTTGTTCCATCTCTTTTCAATAATTTTATGTAGTCTGAATTTGTTTTCTTTTAGATCTTATTATTTTGCATTTACGATGTCTTTCATCTTCTCAATCATCGATTCATTGCTATCATGTCTCTCCCAACCAAGGTCTATCCATGTTGGTATAATGGATTATACTCAAAATAGGCTTAATGAAATTGAGGAGATATTTAACATGATCCCATGAAATATCATTTAGGATCATCCACTTAATATTTGTCGCCCTTGTAATATTGCGTTGCCTCCATGTGGACCAATTTGGGCTAATGACCATGTTAGAAGGTGCCTTACAAACCTTCACAAGTCATATAAAGTCAATTGTCTCAAAGGCAAAACATGTCTCAATGATTTGTTTGAAAACATTAAATTTTTTAAATTTACAAAAAATTAAATTAAAATAAAATTAAAAAGTTTACTAAAGTGAAACATATTTATTAAAGAAATTTCTTATTGCTTTACTTACCTTCAACAACTTTGATTTTGAGAATGTTCTAAATATTTCCTGTGACATATGGTGGTTGGTGATGAACAATTGAATTTCTTTACCTCAACATACTCCTATTTGATTCAATCAATTTTGATGTCAACTTTTTGTACTATAAGGTTGACGGAGTGGATAACACAAGCTATAGAAAAAAAATGAATAATGCTCCTCAACCAATCACCCATCTGCTCTACAATTTTTGACATTGTCCATTATGACTTGCACAATATTTCGAGAGGCCACTTCCTCAATGGTTGTCATAAGAATGTTAACAATAATGCAACATCCTTCACCTCCCCTTCACAATCCACTACTCTAAAAATCATTGCTTTTTTAGAGTAGATTGCAATAACATTGATCAATGGTTGATTTCTTGCATCTTTCCAATTATCGATAATGATCGACACCCTTGTTTCAGTCCACAAACCCTTTATGGGCTTCAACGACTCTTCTACAAACTTCACTTTTTTTTAAAGGTGCTATGCATCTTCTCAAAATTTGAGCCCTTGTACTCTTTTGGAGCCCCATTAATTGCTTTCACCACTTGTTGCCAATATGGTGAGCAAACAACATTGAAAGCCAATCTATTTGAATACATACATCTCATTATATGTTGTTCGACAATCTCTTGAGACTCATTTTGAAATGCCATTTCTAATAGTCCTTTTGATCTTATGTGTAAAGGCCACAAGTTGTTCTTCGGGTGTGGACAAAAAGGGTGGATCTCAATAGGTTGAAGATTAGAAGGCAACAGAGGGGGTTTCATTCCTCAAGATCCATTTTTTAACAAATGATGACTTGATTTGCAACTTCTTGTTTGATTTGATAATTCTTGCTTATTAATATACGCTTTGGCTTGTGCTTCTAGAATGAATACACCATTTTTTCCTAGGAAAGCCTTGATGCTTAGTCTAGAGATGTGGCACAAATGGCCTTTCATTTAACTGTCTGAGTTTGAACACCTAACATTACATCTGAACCACCAATAGGCTCCTAGGGTTTTTCACCTAGGAGCTTGGTTGAGAAATAACTCTCTTTCACACTAACAATGTTCTTGGTGAGTTCATTCAAAGGGTTGGGGGTTGAATAGGAGATGAGAGATGAGGAGTGAATGAGAGAGTTGTGAATAATGAAGAATTAGGGTGAAAAGGATGAGAAAAACCCTTATTTATACAAGTTGTGCCCTAATTTCCCGAAAATAACACCATACAAGCCGACCTTAGGGTTTAGGAGACAAAATCCCAAAAGAGATTTAAGTTTATTTTAATTTTTAAGCCACATGGGACTAGGTCGCCCAAGGTGGCGACCTAATCCACTTGGGCATTTTTTATTGGTTTTCGGGGATTAAGATGTGATTAATAATGTTTGTCAGGATTGTCTTCCAAAACACACTAAAATAAGGCATGTATGTGTATTAAGGGATCATAATAGCATAAAAAAGGGTTGATTTAGTGATAACAAGCCTAGGAAAGTGTGAAAATATTTTACAACACCTTACAACACTTTGAAATAAGGCTTGGAAAGGGTTAAAAAGAGGTCCAAAATCCATAGGCAAGGGCCCAAATGAGTGAAAAGTGTAAGGCTACACTTTTTGGCGACACATTTAGCCCCCACTTTAGTGAGAGGATGAACTTGCTTCAAACTCACACTAAAGTAGCCCAATGGAGATAGTGAAGAATGGTGAAGAATGAAGAAGACGGTCAAGCCCCCAAGATGCGAGATTCTAAGTCAAAAAGACATCAATGCAAGAGACACACTCAAGGGTGAATGATATGCAACAAAACAAGATACATGATCATGCGATGACAAGAACTAGAGTGAAGAAAGGTGAAAAGTTGGATCAAGCCTCGACCGTTTGTCCAACTAGTTGTGGATCAGATCTAGGCTGTTTGTCTAAAGAGATGTGTACTCACTCTGGGGTGACGAGACTTTTGGTTGTCTGTCGGGTGAGAAGGCCCAAAAGATGAGAAACACAGGTGGCTGTAGGGAAAGTCATGCCACTTGTTGGGCTTCCCACTCAAACCATGTCAAAGTTATACTTCTTGATAACTTTAATAAGGCACCACAAAAGGAAAGTGATTTTGTGAAATGGTGTATGGAATGTTCAAAGGGATTTTGCTTAGTTCATGCAATGTCTCATCTTCAGGAACATCATGTGTAATGTTTCCAAGAGAGAAAAAGTGCAAATGGTCCCATCTTGTTTGTAAGAGAGGACAAGTGCAATGTCTCATCATGGGCAACATTGTACCTAATGTTTCCAAGAGAGGGAATCGTAAGAAAAAGAAAACCACACAATGAAATGTGAGTGGTGATGTATTACCCCACTTTAAAGTGGTTGCTAACACCATTGCTGTGAGCAATTGCTTTAAAGTAGAAAAAGAAGAGGACATGAGAGTTTGTTCGGAAAGCCCTATGCCAAGTCATATGGTTTTGATAAGTTGTGTCATGAAAAGGGTAGTATGTCACATGCAAGTCAACTTAAGACATGTCGTCCACATCCCAAGCTCGCT
The DNA here is from genome assembly GCA_007115665.2 of Sequoiadendron giganteum. Classification (NCBI taxonomy): domain Eukaryota; kingdom Viridiplantae; phylum Streptophyta; class Pinopsida; order Cupressales; family Cupressaceae; genus Sequoiadendron; species Sequoiadendron giganteum. Next base: position 395,079,683 of record CM021106.1, read on the forward strand.
CTTATATATTCATGAAAGGTTAACAATTAGCCAAAAGAGACAACGAAAAGTGACATACGAGGACAAGGCTAACTAACCCCTTGCCCCCACTTAGTGCAAGACAAGAGTGAGCTGAAAGGATTGGATTGATGAGATGCAAGGTAGAGTGAAAATCAATATCAATTAGAAGAATGAGGTGTCCCCATATAAGGGAGAGCTCCAAACTCCTTAAGATGTTGGATTTTGCTACTCAAGGCCTTACACTCATTAGTGTGATGACCATGAACTCAGTGGTAGACACAAAAGGAATGTTTGTTGGAACATTTCTTTCGAGTTCGCGGAGGAAGGAAGACCAAGTGATCTTGGAGGAGTCTCAACAAGATACCCTCTTGATCAAGGGGAGAAGGTGATCGTTTATTGTGTAACAAAGAAGTAGCTTACTTAGTATAGGATGTCATACCTACGCAAGGCTCTATAGATTGTGAGATTTTGTATACTCCTTTGGAGGAGTGTGTAAAATCCAAATTAGTAGTGGGTTGCAAGATGACATTGGCTTTAAGAAAAGAGTCCTTTGTTGGTTTCAAAGGATCACTTTCGAAGGTTGGGTTAGAAGGGTGATTTGGGATGGTGTTGATGTCGGAGGAAGGTTTGATGATTTTGATGAAAGGACAAAATCCAAGACCATGATTAGTTGTCTATGTGGGAGGCTCAATAGGGTTGCAAATACCTTGTTCGTGAGCACCACATCCTTTTCCACTATAGCCAAGTTATTTCATGAGCTCATAACCTTTTCCATAGAACTTTTTTAGCACTTTTGGATCGGGTGAGGATGCATTGTTGGCTGGTTTGTCTAAAGTAGCTGAGGTGGATGCTTGCGAAGGATTGGCCGATTCTTGTGTTGACAAGATTGTGTTTCCCTTTTTAGAGGCTTTGTTTGTGATCTTGGATTCTCCTAGTAAAGAAGGTGTGAAGTCTAAGGAACCCCAATCATCGTCTAAGGACTTTGGTTGGTGTACGGGTTCCACTGGTTTGGTTGGTGGTAAAGTGGTGAAGGGTTTGGATTTGTTTTGCTCAAGTTGTAAGACACTGTAAGGTTCAAGATCAATGTCAAGTGTGTACATTTTGTTATTGTAGATGTACTTGATCTTGCGATGAAGAGTGGAAGACACTCCATTCATTGCATGAATCCATGGCTTGCCTAAAATGAGATTATATGAAACATCATTGGGCATAACATGGATTAGTGTATCTAATGTGGCCATTCCAACTGTAAGAGGCAAAGTGATCACACCAAGTGACTTTTGTCCTACGCTATCAAATCCACTGATAGATAGAGAGGTAGGTTGAATGGTTGATTTATCGATATGGAGCCTATCCAAGAGATTGACACTACACACATTAACAACAAAGCCATTATCAACAAGGGTTCACTTGATCCCTATGCGTTTGTATTGAGATATGATCATGAAAGCTTTAGCTCGTGTTTGCACATCCAAAGGAGGGAGCTCACTTTGGTGGAAAACAATGTCAACATTTAAGCCTTGAATCATATCTGCTATGTCATTTGTTTGCGCATTAGAAGGGACATAAATTTGTTGTAAGGCGTCCTGCATCATGTTGTGATAGTGAGGGGAGGCTTGAATAAGGTCCCATAAAGATATTTTAGCAGGAGTATTCCTTAGTTAGCCCACAAGGTCATACTCCCTAAGGATGGAATTTAGGCGAGGGGCAACATGTAAGATAGGAGGAGATGAAGGTAAGGGTGTTGAGGTTGGTTGGTGTTGTTGGCGCAAATGATTTCTTGTGTAATGTGTATGAGAAATGGTATGATGACTCAATTGCTGCAACACATTATGTTGAGGTGGGTAGATAGTGAATTTAGGTTTGGGTTTATGTGAAGGTGGGTAAAGGATAAGTTGAGGTTGAATTATATTAACATCCCCTTGGGAAGGAGAGTCAATGTTATCCTTGTCTTGCATCATGATATCCACCCTAGGAGGAGAGATTTGAGGAGCACTACAAACCACATGTTCTTGACATTCGAGGTTTGGTTCTTCTAAAATGACTTCATCGCAAGTAGGGGAGTGATCAATGATGGAATTAACAATGGTGGGAGGATTGGGAGAGGGTTCTATTTGATTGTCAAAGATCTCATTCGCTTGTTCCATACTATCTACCCTAGTAGGAGAGCTAGCTTCAACACAGATAGGGGAGACATCAAGGGAAGGACCACTATGATTTTCAAATAGATTGTCCCAAAGGGTAGGAGCATGAGGAAAAGGAGGGTCAATAGTTTCATGACTTATAATAGGTGTATCTTCTAACACCGACCTATCCACTTTGCATCGAGGAGGGATATGAGAAGAAAAAATTTGAGGGTCATGGTTATAAAGACTAGGTAAGGGAATGATGTTTTCATCTTCTTGTTGTTTAGTGTTTTTCCAAAGGGAAGAGGGAGGAGGAAGACAAGCAAGACCATCATGATCTTCAAGGATTGTGTCTCCTTTCACTAAGATACCTTCGTCACCAATGGGAGAGATATCAAGAGAAGAACAATTATGATTATCGTGATTATCAATGCTTGTATCCTCTTGGGTCAAAGCTTTAGTGGATGAGCTAGAAGAGATGAAGTCATCAAGGGATTCATCTAACATGTCCAAGTCATCGCTAATAAAGGGCTTAAGAAGGGTGTGAGTGGGTGCATGTGATGTTAATGTTGTATTTTCACTTTCTAAAGAATCTGAATTAAATGATCTAGGAACTAATGTAGAAAATGAAAATTGCAAAACTTTAATGCTATCCACAAGTACCATGAATGCGATTTAAAATGTAACAAAAGCTATGTAAACTTAAAGTGCAATGTAAAAACATAAGATGAAATGCAATTTTCAGATTTCGAAGAAGGTAATTTACTAATTACACTATGCAAGGATCTGAAAATGAAATATTGTAAATGCAAAATGGAATTGAAGCAATGCATGAAATGAGCTCATTTATGATAGATTTAATGAAATGCATGTTACAAAAACACAACCCAGTGATACAGATAGGTAATGACACAAAACAAAAGCATAAAAACAAGGTTTTTAGCTCTGTAAAGGATAGTTTCAGAGGCCTAAAGGGACTAGGTTGCCCAGGGTGGCGACCTAGTCCACCTGGTGATTTTTTTGAGATTTTACATAATATTTTGATGGATTTAGGTGGTTTATGTATTGGGTAATGTAGACCTAACATGAAAATGCAAAATTTCAGAAAGGATTAATGTTCTAAGATGCAAAAATGCAACCTATATGCACTTTTCACTAATGCAAATTTAGAAACCCTAGAATGCAACTTAACTAATGCAAAGTGCAATGCAAGTTAATCCTAGGACAATGATGAACTCCAAATCAGACAAGAAGGGGGTAGGAACATCGGGTTCACCGAAATGAACCACCAAAAATAAAATGCAATTTAGGGAAAGAGGATTCCCCAATAGGCTCCTAGGGTTTTTCACCTAGGAGCTTGGTTGAGAAATAACTCTCTTTCACACTAACGATGTTCTTGGCGAGTTCATTCAAAGGGTTGGGGGTTGAATAAGAGATGAGAGATGAGGAGTGAATGAGAGAGTTGTGAATGAGAGATGAGAGATGAGTGAATGAGAGAGTTGTGAATAATGAGGAATTAGGGTGAAAAGGATGAGAAAAACTCTTATTTATACAAGTTGTGCCCTAATTTCCCAAAAATAACACCATATAGGCCGACCTTAGGGTTTAGGAGACAAAATCCCAAAAGAAATTTAAGTTTATTTTAATTTTTAAGCCACTTGGGACTAGGTCGCCCAAGGTGGAGACCTAGTCCACCTGGGTATTTTTTATTGGTTTTCGGGGATTAAGATGTAATTAATAATGTTTGTCGAGATTGTCTTCCGAAACACACTAAAATAAGACATGTATGTGTATTAAGGGGTCATTATAGCATAAGAAAGGGTTGATTTAGTGATGAAAAGCCTAGGAAAGTGTGAAAATGTTTTACAACACTTTGAAATAAGGCTTGGAAAGGGGTAAAAAGAGGTCCAAAATCTATAGGCAAGGGCCCAAATAAGTGAAAAGTGTCAAGGATACACTTTTTGGCGAGACAACATCCACTACAAATCCAAACTTAACCCCAACACTTGGAAGTAGTTGTACCATATCAATATATTTTCAAAGGAGAGAGGTTGGGTTTGTTTTGAAGTGGAGTCAACCCATGGAGTTAAAACTGCTTGCCATTGTAATGCCTATGACAACAAGTTCAATAAACAACACAATATATATAATACAAAGCATGTGTTACATATTCATAGAAGAATGAAAACAAAACAAAAAATTCCAATTAAAACAAGAGTTCATTTGTTAAAAAACATGTATAAAAAAGAACTAAATTTGAAAAAAACCTATCTGTTTTGTAGAAATCTTCTTTTATGATCTCTTTGGTCACAAATGAGCTCTTCCAAATGTGTAAGAATAACAAATCAACCACTTTGGAATGTTCACCAATCAATCTTCAACTCTATTTGTGGAGTGAAGCAATAATGAAAGTTCAACAAGAAAGAATAATATTTTTGGTTTGCATTCAAAATAAGAGAAATAACTTTTCTTTTGTCTTTAAAATGTAGTGAGATCCACATTTTAGGGTTTGGGGGGCTGCATTTTTTTTTTTTGTTTGTCAAAGTTGGAAGTCAAAATATAATTAAAAAAACATATTTTTTTAAATTCACCATTTAGATGTGAAAACCCGTTGAGATACATTGCGGGTTTGCATAGGTTCATCTTGGATAGACCTATAGGTTTGGGACATGACCCTAGATGGACCCCCAAGTTGGACTGGATCTAGATTCGTATTTGGGCTGGACTGGACTCAAATCAATAGGCTCTAGGATCCGAACTGGTAACACATATTTTGATAGGCCTAGGTGATGTTTACCCCACTAAAAATTCAACCTTAGTTACCGTCAAGTTAGCACCAAAAAGTATTAAGAATCAAAAGTTTTAGTGGGAACTAGACTCAAGACAATTAGTTGAACTTAAATCCGTCATTGCTTCTGCATACTCTTATTACATCATCAAGACCGTTAACAAAAAAATATAAAAAGGGTATAAAATGGTCACGATAAGAATCCTAGATGTGAGGAAAAGGTTAAAACTGAATGGATAAAATCTCCGTCTTAGTAAAAAATATTTAAACAGTTAACCCCTAGTTAATAACTTACCCATGTGGGCTAAACACAGTTTAGTCACACCATCAGTGCTTTTTCACTTAGTTTCTCATCTGATTCTCTTAATAGCTCAACAGGTCGATAAGCTATGGGTATAAAAATATAACCTTGCTTCTCTGCATAGATTACTCATGAGGCTTACATTTCTCGCAACCTCAGAGAGGCAAATAACTGGTTTAGGAAGTAATAATGTTGCTGGAGGCTCTAAGACTTTTGAATCTAGTTAAATATGAGTGCAACACAACCAAAATCTCAGATGCTTTACAGGACTCAATTTTGTTTCAACCATGGTTTCTTGCAAGGTGACCCACAACTCAAGTTAATCATCATAGGAGACTAAGCAATTGAAAACTAAATCTCTTCACCCAAGCTTTTCGATAGTTGAAGTACCCTTAGATTTTGATAAATGTCACCACATACCTGGTTATTGAAATCTGTCGCGAAACAAACTGAGGGACTACCCTTCAAACATTCAAAAAAGCATAAGCTGGAGGATGGCTATGCAAGATAAAGAAAACTTAAGAAGCCAGATGGTCACATCTTGGGCATTTAGGACAAAAGGATTGCTCTACAACCTACAAGGAGCTAGGGGAAGCATTTCAACATTCACTAAATAAGTTATTGAACAATTTAATCAACCGAATTTCAACATTCTTTAATCTTGGAGTTCTTTCCTTAGGAACCCAAAGCAAAAGATTGTGTTTATAATGTTTCTAATTCATTACATAAAAATGATTTAATAAATTGTTTACTAAAACCCTTCAATAACATTCAAAACTTTGCTTTGACAGATCTGAGCAAGTTTGCATTAGAAAAATTGGGTTAAGGCAAGGCCATACAATAAGATAATCCCTATGGTCTAATTGTGAAGAATAATTTCTGCAACAATTAGTATGAGATTATAGACCTTGGTTGATAAAATTGAGGTTTCTTCACATCAACCGAAAAATGAAACAAACATAATTGGATTTTATTCCCAATTACTAGCTCCATTATTTTGTTTCATATTTTTATTCAAATAATAACTTATTTTTCCAGTATTAAATTAGGAATCCAGTATTTTAGAGACTGATATTTTCCTAAAAGATTATTGCTCATAAACATGCAAAGTGAACTATCATATTTTTTTCATAAGAAAATATTGTTTATTTCAATTTGTTTATATAGTATAAGAATTTACAAAGCTGCAATTAAATGCATTCTTCAAGATTAAAATCCTCACAAAATCAACTTTTCTTACCTTACATTATGGGATTATCACTATAGCCCTTTTCATATATAGTTTATAACTTTAGGAAACCAATAACAATAATCTCAAAACTATTGACCTCTACATGAATTTGGGTATTACATATTCTTTATAGTCGATCAATGTTCTATGATCAAACATAAACAAAGACAAAGAGCTCTCAATAGGCAGTCCTTTCCACCCTAAACCATTGGAGGAAATAATTAATTATAGGTAGATTGCCACAACCAATTCCTAGGGGCCACTAATTCACTGTTCAAGATCTTATGAAATGATGATTAAGTTAAGCAAACCAACAACCAAAAATTTGCTAGAAAAATCCAATTACGAACAACCTATTGATACTTCTTCTGACACCGAACTTGAGGAGCAAGTTGATGCTTACTTGAAAGAGATTTTACTCCCCTAATGCTTTGTGTACTTGGCTAACTCTTTGTAAGTCTTAATTTGCCTTCTCTCATGAGGGAATTTTTCTGACACCGAACTTGAGAAGCAAGTTGATGCTTACTTGAAAGAGATTTTACTCCCCTAATGCTTTGTGTACTTGGCTAACTCTTTGTAAGTCTTAATTTGCCTTCTCTCATGAGGGAATTTTAGTTTCATATTAGGAACCGTTAGTTCCTTAAAAGATTGACAGATAAACATTCAATTCATAGCTATTCATTTCCACGCCTTTATCTATTTTTAATATTTCCATGTAATTAAAATTATAATGAAAATATTAAACTAATATCTTCCTTACTTCACATCTACAAATTATAATCTACTTGTCTAAACTTAACTACTCAATTTTTAAATAAAATCGAAAGGAGAAAATGTCATATGATCCCCTCACTAGCTAGGTTGCCTAGAGAGAAAAAAGGTGTTTTTTAACACCAATTTACTATATATATAAAAGTAAAAAAATAAATATAAATAAATAAATAAAATAATAAAACAATAATAACAAAATAAAATATAATATTTGATATTTAACTTTGGTGCTCAATTTTGGATCGACTTACATCTAAATAAAATAAAATATATATATATTTTTTATTGTGCATGTCAGCCTACTTTAGGCCTTAGTGCCTCCCCCAAACACCATATATGTACTTGTTTTGTAACAGGGGGATGTGTGGAAGATTTTGGATAGGAATTTTGAGTTTAACTCAAGTAGGTCAGTTGGGACACAAACCCTACCCAAGTCAAGACGAAAACCTTGATTTGGAGTTTTGCTTAAATCTTCTCATTCCTTATTGTTTATGATAAAAAAATGCAAATTTGACGTTTTCAATGCTACCAAGTGGAGCACCATTGGTGGAGTAAGGGATCTAGGCTAGTTTAATTGGCGCCTAGCCACTAGATCACTTGTTGGGCACTTTATCAATAGATTCAAGCACATTGTGAGTAGTTACAAACTTGGGCAAAATCACAACTAACTCGTCTCGAAGGTTGTTGGAAGGAAAATCAATTATGAATGCTAGTCTTGTTGTTATAACCATTGGAGAGAAACAATACAAATCACTGGTTATAGTCTGGGTAGGGTGAGATCGCCATAACAGATCTGGAAAAATTTCCATCAAAACCAAGGCTTGGACTTGAGGATCCTGCACCAATCAACCCACTTCCACTTGATAGTAAGAACTGCACTTAAACTATTTATATTACTCATATTTTCCTTGCCAAGCATGAATATCAAATCTGGGCAGATTGGTGATAATCACCTATTTTCCCTAGCATGGGTCACCAAGGTTAATTAGGGCATAAGTGTTAGGACTGCACAACAACTATCAGACACTTGTCACTGCCTATTGATGCAACTATTTTATGAACTTATACAGACTATGATTTCTAGATCTATGAGTGTAGGCTATTTTTTTTCTTTATATTAGATATTTTCAATCAGTTTGGTTTGCTATTCACTATTAGCTCTTTGAATTTTTGTTAATGTGTAATAAATCTGAATTATGTTGAGAACAATAACCCCAACTCGATCTTTAAATCTGTAAAACCTTAGGGTTATTACTTAGGTATCAGAGTAGGTAGTCCTACCAGCTTGGTGGGTGATTTTTGTGCATGCAATTAAGTCAAAGATATTAGAGAGCCTTAGAGAGAGGAAGAAAATAGAAGCATCCACAAAAAGAAACAATAGTGGAATTGGAGGCATAGGTAAGAAGGAAAAGACATACTCGCAAAGGAAGGAACAAATGACACAAATGCTAGTGTAGATGATGTCAAACTTAACCGACATAGTCACTCACACTAGATCTACACCAAACAATGCTGAAGTAATGTAGATCAATTTGGGGCTAGAAATTATTTTAATAACAACAAAAATCTACTTAGATCAACTCTCAGACCCTTCCAACCCACATTTTTTCCTAAAGTGGAAACTCCACGGAAAGAAGAGAAAAAACAACCTGCAAATGATTTCACTGCCATTGTAGATGAGTATATGAGACTTGATCCAATTGCTAGAAGGGTTCTTTCATTTGAACAATATAGTAATGCTAGATCAAGAACTGGATCAAGGAGTGACATGAGGCAACCTATTCAACAATTTAATAGAGATCTTCTACACAAAGTAAGTAAATTGACACTTCCTATGTTTGGTGGCTCCAAAAATGTTATTGCACAAGCTTGGGTTCAAAAATTGGATACATACTTTTCAGTCAACCCTATGACCGAAGATGAAGTGATCGAGTTTGTCATTCTACATTTGGAGGGAGTGGCTCATGGGTGGTGGCATCATGGTCTTATAACACAATGGTTTCACCTTATTGGAACATATGATAATTTCACACAAAAACTCATAGACATATTTGATATAAGAGATCCAAAGATGCATTTCAAGGAGTTGACATGTTTGAGGAAACATGGTTTGGTGGAGGATTATGTCACAAGATTTCAAAGACTTTTAGTCATGGTCCCAAACGTGACAGATAAGATATTTATGTTCTTGTTCATTAAGGGATTATAAGTCATTCTGTGGTTTGGTAAGGGATTCTAAGCCAATGACCTTGTAGGATGCTATTTGAAGGGCCTTAAGCCTTGAGGACTTTGCCATGAAGAACAAATCTCTTCCCGAGAGTGCACTGACAGGGTAGCAGAGGAATCCATTTCATAAGAATGTTTCCCAACCTAAGACTTTTCCTCCAAGGCCTAGCAGGGTGGATGAATCTAAAAATAAGCTATGGAGGAAAAAACTAAGTTTCACTTGTAGGGAGCCTTGGGCACCAGGTCATAGGTGTTTGGGAAAATGAAAAATTCACTATATAGAGGTAGTATATGATGACGATTTGGAGGTATGAGAATTTGCGCTCATAGATGTTGTAGATGAGGTTGAGCATGAAGAGAAGATAGAGGGAGAGCATTATGGTGGCACTCTTGCAACACTTTCAGAAGCACCTAGATATTATTTCATTCATATTAGAGGAGTCCTACAAGGACAAAGGGTGACAATTTCGATAGATAGTGGAGCCACTCATAATTTCATTGACGAGGGATTGGTGGTTAAGATGGGCCTAAGAACAAAAGACTTTAAGGGCTTTAATGTGATAGTGGAAAATGAGTATACAATTCCATGCAATTGCAGGGTTCTATTAGAACCCAAAATTTCCATCAAGAAACTAAATGATTTTCCCATTTTGAACTGAATATTTTCACTATCCTTCCCATAAAAAGTCATTTACTCCCTTTTACAATGCTAAAAATAGCTTTTACCCTTGCTACATTGCCTTATTTTTGGCCTATTTAGCCCTCACATTTTCCCCCATTTAATTCCATTTAATTTGCCTACCTTTTCATGAAAAATTAACTCTATCGCCATTCAAAGAAAGCCAAAATTCACTTCACCGCGGCTTCTCATAGACTAGCCCGCAGTATGGCGGTCAAGAGACAGTCACCGCACAACTGCAAGGGGGACATCACACTGTCTGCAGTGGCAACGTAGTGGTCGGTAAGCAGTTAGCGCTATACCGTGGTGGCGTGGTAGATGGTGGATAGTAGCGGAGGTGACGGTCTGAGACGCCACCACGGAACCACTGGTGGTTATCACAGTGACTGCGGTGGAGAGTCAGCACTGACCAGTGGAGACAGTAAATGCCAACCGCTATACCACGCGCTTAACATAGTGACCGTGGTGGCGCCGTGACAACAAAGCGATGAGGATGTAACCGTTAGATATGATCACCGTGGAACCGCAGGGAGCAAGCAACGAGCCCATGATAGAGCGTTAGAAAGGGGCGCAGTCAGTAAACGACCACCGCAACACCGCGATGAGGCAGAATAGAGACCACGGTAACGCGGTAGATAGTGGTGGGACCAGTCAAAGTCAAGGTGGTAAAATGATAAAGGCCACAGGGAAATAAAGTATAAAGAACAATAAGGTTTAAAATAAAATATTGAAGGCCGGTAAAGTATTAAAACAAAATCAAACGCATAACTATGTAAAAAATATTTAATTTGCCGATAAGGCAACACAATTAAATATTTTAATTGCTGTTAAGGAATTTAAACGGTTTTACCAGTCAATTGAAGAGTTGTGACGTTTGAGATTTACTGTATAAAATGTATTGAAAAATCAGAAAGAGATAGATAGGAGGTAGTAGTTAGACTGTAGGAGTTAGATTTTTCCCGAGAAGGGACTGGGATGGAAATCATGTACATAATTTTCTTGAAGAAGAAACAATGAAGACTAATGTTTTAAACTGGTGATTTTCTCTTTGGTGTTTAGTTGTTGTGTCACATCAATTTATATTCTTTATTTTGGTTGTCTCCAACTTGAGGTCTTTTAATCATTTAAATCAACATATCAAGCATATTCCCTGATTTATCAAAATATATTCCATTTTGTGTGATTTGATTAACTGGTGTCTGCAAGTGAGAATTAAAATCTTTTAATAAGTCAGTGGTTTTAAGATTTCTTTTGGATTGTTGAAGTAGAACCTGATAGAGAAACATTTCAGCACTATTTATGCAAGTCATAGATTTAGTGAGGTTTTATGCCAGCCATAGAATTTTCAAAGTGCCTAATAACTAGAGTTAAGTCAATAGAGGAAACACATACCATCTCAATTTTTGACTCCATTGCCCATGTGGACAGAAGGCACTGATCTGCCTCAACTTAGAGATAAGATTTCATACAAATAATATTTTCAAAAACCTTTCATTTGTGCAGTAGGAGTAGGTGTAGTAATTTTATCTGTCCACTACCCTTTGCCATTGTGGATAGATTGTTTCAAAGGAAATACATTTCAATCTGCATCATTCACATAGGTGCACCCACCTAGGTTTTGCAGAGCCTGAAGAGAAGAAGGTACAATTGCATCAATTGGCCTTGTACGCTGGCCAAAAGCGTTGTGAGAGCTTGGCAACCTCTCGTGGTTCAAACCTGGGTTTTTGAGACCCAACAGTTTGGCAACTCTGCTGGGGATTCACTCAGGAAAAATTTTCAGCCTTTCCATTTATAGAGTCAATAAAGTTTTTCATTTTTTTGGAGATTCTGCTAGGGGCAAACCAAAGCAATCCATTTCATTTTCCTACTTTTGGAAAAGTAGGTGGCGACTCTGTTTTAATTTGATATATAATGCATGGATGTTGTGAAGCAGTAACATTTTTTCAAGATGACAGAACAAGAAAGAAGACACCGGTAGAAAGAAGACACCGGTATATGAAAGAGTTTGAAGAATTGGAACAACAAAGGTTATACTGGAAACAAAAAAAACTACAAATGAAACAACGCATGCTGCAATTGGGAGTCGAATATGTTCCAAATACATCACCAAATAGGCCATCCTACAGTGAGAATGAATACACAAATACTAGGAGATATTGGACACCACAGGCACCACATGATACAATTGAGAACTTCAACAATGGAGGTAATGTGCCCTATTCACAACATAACACTTATGCACCACAACCATTACATCAAATGAATATTCATCTTCCATTTCCCGAAAAAAGATCAATGATCTACCAAAACCCATATGGCCCTCCAAATTTTGTCTCAATTATTGATAAACCATTTAACTTTAGTAATGTCCAAGGCTACCCAAATCCTTACCCCTACGATGAGATAGAACTGCTAATGCATATCCCTAAATTTCATGGAGAATGGGATGAATCAACTTATGAGCATATGGAAGGATTCTGGAATTTTATTGTCAACTTTCAAATTTATCTAGAGGATGTCATTATGAAGTGTTTTTCAAGATCTATGAGGGACAGTGAAAGGGAATGGTTAAAATTTTTTCCTATGCAAAGTATATCTTCATGGGAGGATCTGAAAGAAATATTCTTGAGCCAGTATGAGGAAAAAGATGATGATTATTTACATAATCAAGAAGAAGATGATGATGTACATACTCAAAGCCAAGACTCTATTACAAAATCAGAATGTGGAATTTCCCCCTTAGATACATTTTTTGACATAAGGAAATATGAAGGAGAGGATGAAAACTCTCTATACAATAGGATGGTAGACATCTGTATGCAATTACCTCCTCATCATAGGCCTACAAGACCCACATTTGTTACACAATTTGCAAGAGCATGGGAGCCTGAATCACTTTATTGGTCAGAGTCATCAAAACAACATGCCTTGGATGTAGTAAATAAATTTCTTGATTCCATGCTTGGGACAAGATACATGGATACTGGCAACAACGAATCTAATAGTGATAACATGAATGATCAAATAATGCAGCCAATGGATGATAAATGTGTCACTGGGATTTCTAATCATAATTTTTCAGATTGGGAAGATGATTGCAGCATTAATGATATTGGTGGGGACACATCATGTGGGGAGTACATCAGCACTACTTCAGAAGCTGAATTAGAAGAGGATATCGTGCCATCCAACAAAGAAGATATGGAAAGTCTCTCTTGTGATCCAGATTGTGAAGATGAAATGGTGGATGTTGACCTACAACAGGATGATTGTTGCAGTTCATATGGAGATAAAGAAGTTGGAGAAATAGCAGGAGATCTGGATGAAACATGTTCACTCAGCAGTGAGCAAGTTTCAGATTTATTGACTCGAATACCAAAGATGTGCACATGAAGATGATTCCAAAGTTTTGTCTCCAGCCTACATTTGTTTTGAAAGTGAAAGTAACAATTCATATGACCCCATGTGTATCTCTCACAGTGATGAGGAATTCTTTGAAGCTGATCAAAGATCCATGTCTATCCAAGAAGAGGTATGTGATTTAAATTATTCTTGCCTGCAAGAAGAGGATGTTGGTTTGCATGTTGTTGATGATAAGTATCCAGCATTGGTTGATTCAAATATGTATAAGGATGACTGTATGAATCAACCTTTCCATATTTTTTTCCTTCACATTCTTTTTCCATGAAAAAGAATTCATTTTCTTTCATCACAAAGGCACAATCTAGTTCATCCTCTGAACTATCATTGACATCAAATACATCTCTATCCTCTTGAATGTATAGACTTTTCTTCTTCTAAAAATTCCTTCTCTTAGTGAAGTAGGGTTTCTTCATTTTTCCATCTACTTCTTTTCAGAGTTATATTCTTATTGTAAGGGAATTTGGCAGAAAAATGACCTACTTTACCATAGTAAAAATACTTGAAGGGTAACTTACCTCTATATTTTCCAGAGCCTCTTCTCAATCTCCTGATGAAGTTTTCTTCTTTCTCATCAGTCTCTTCATGATTGGATGTAGACACTTCCTCTCTGTGTTTCTTGGGTGTCTCAATATTATCTTTGTTGGTAACCTTGAAAGCAACTTCTCTTTTGTATGGTTCTACATTTCCCATCCTCATCTCATAGGCAGTGAATATACTGTGTAGTTCATCAAGAGTAAGTTTGTCAATCTCTTGTTTTTCCTCAACTGCTAATATTTTAGGGTCATACCTAGATGAAATGGACCTTAAAACCTTTTACACAATGACCAAATCTTTTACTTCTCCAAATCCTCTGATTGAGTTCACTATTTCATCAACTCTGAGAAGATAGTCTGCAATATTTTCTTCTTCATTCATTTTGAGACTTTCAAAATTGGCTCTAAGGATCTACAATTTTTCAAGTTTTACCTTGTCATCCCCTTCATAAATTATTTTAAACTTCTCCCATAAATCATGTGTAGTTTGATAATGCATAACCTTGATAAATACTAAACTAGACAAAACATAGAGAATAACATGCTTTTCCTTTGCATTGTTATCATAATCCTTCTTTCTCACAACATTAGTAGGAGTTGTAGCCGAGGGTGTGTATCCATTCTTAATAGACACCCAAATGCCAAACCCTAAAGATCCCAAATAAATCTCCATCATAATACCCCAGAAGGCATAATCTAATCCATCAAATTGAGGTTCCTTGTTTGTAGAACCTTCTTGACTGACCATTGTGTTCACTTTTCCAAGATCTACCTGAGCTGATTAAGCTTCTCCTAGAGAGTCAGGGCTTTGGTACCAATTGTTAGAACACAAAAATCTATTGAGAGAGGGGTCAATCAGTAGATCACTTAATATTTAGCTTTTAATACCTTTTATCCCTTTTATGTGTAGATTAAATCATGACATACAAATTAGTCAACATACAAACACAAATCATAACATAAGATATATGTGGAAAACCCAAGATGAGAAAAATCATGGTGAGAATAGCTACTAGGATCTACTATCCTAATCCATCCTCACAATGAATATCTTCTAATTAAAAAGTTTAAGGGCACCGAACCTAAGGAGACACCAATCCCCTGGTTTTAGGAGCACCTACTCTAAGGAAGTACCAACTCCATACTTTGAGCACCTACCCATATATCTAATGGAACCTACCAATCAAATTTACAAACAAGAAATTATAGTTTGTTCCAAAGAACATATTTCAATGTTGCAATCCTATATGCAACTGCTCAAATCTCTTTTATTTTCAATGCAACTCAATTATCTACTCTGCACCTCCCTCTATTATGCATCTAGATGTAAACCCTAATTAAAATCTTCTATCTTTTGCTTGGGTCCTACTCATCTGCTACACCTTTTCACTTTCCCTTTTCTTTTTACTGCATTCTTTGTCTTCCTCAAGAGCTCATAGATACACTACTCAACATTGTTGCACCCTTATATATTAGTGCATTCTCTACCCACCTCAAAAATCAGTGCACACACTCTACAATTCTCTCTCCTTTTCTTTTAGTGAATTCTCCGTCTGCTTCAAGAAGCACAAAAATATCCTTAACAATATGCACTACTTATAGTATTCACAGTGTCAACTCTCTGCCCCAAAATATGATTTTCACTTTTGTATATTTCACACCGATATGTATCAATTTCCGCGAGATTTACAAATACATGTATGGGTCCTTTGCTAGGGTTTTCTTAATATCACCTCTTCATCGAGCCACACACATCCAACATCAAATTCAGGTTAATTGAACTTACTAAGTATGAAACTATACTAAAACCCTAAAACTTGATATGCATTTAATGCAATATCCTTGTACACTCAATATAATTGTGATTTTAATCACCTTTGTAGTCTATGTTGTCGCTCTACAAATCTCGACACCAATCAAATTGGTCACAAGAGTTGGTAAACCAATAAAATTCATGCATAGTGTCGGTTTATAGTCGAAACCTGTGTTCACACTATCATAGTCATTGCGGACCTTCAATTTTAAACCTAAGTTGCTGATTTGTTGTTTTCATGTCATGATCTAGATCAATTATTATTCATCATCGAACTTTAAAACATGACGGTTGGATTAAATTATTT
This sequence comes from Sequoiadendron giganteum, assembly GCA_007115665.2. Taxonomy (NCBI): domain Eukaryota; kingdom Viridiplantae; phylum Streptophyta; class Pinopsida; order Cupressales; family Cupressaceae; genus Sequoiadendron; species Sequoiadendron giganteum. Next base: position 395,095,881 of record CM021106.1, read on the forward strand.
TGAATAATTATAAATGATCTTTATCCCATATGTTATGCTTAGTGTAGGGCCCCACCAAGACACGTGTTAGTCGCCAATAATCCCACAAGGTAGAGTCACAGGCCCACCATTTCTTTGTGGGTTGGTGAGCTAACACCATCTATTGCCTACATCATCATAGAATAATTCACAACATCGATGTGAATTGGCTTATCGAGCAATCGATCATTGCCACTTGTCTTCGTGCATCATCATCCACTTTCATCGCCCATCTCTTTATTTGGTCCCACTATACACTTGTCATTAGCCCACAATCCCATAGGGTTAGATGGGGACCCATCACACATGTCGTAGGTTGGTGGGGAGGTCGTTCGATCTTACAAGCTTGATCGCAATCGTTGATCAAGCTATGAGCAAATATTTAATGCACGACTTAGCAAGTATAAAAGTTATTAAATATTTTCTAGTCCAATAATTGCAAGGAGAAGGGATTGGTTGCACTAACCACTCCAATAGCTTAAGTGATAACTTAAGCAACCTATAATCACCTATACACAACCAAAAATGAATTATAAGCTTTGGTCATCACCATGACTACAAGACCTAGGGTTTATTTGCCAAATCCTAATTCTTTCTGTGAGTAGACATATAATAATTTTGAGCTCAACTTTTATCTTCTGAATATACAAATCATACCTTTCAGAAGCTCTTGAGAAACCCACATCAAATATGTAGCTTGTTCTATCTTCTGACATCTACAAAATTATGACAATATTACATTACAACTTTGTAACTTTTGAGAAATCATTGCAACAATTTGTAAAATATGCTCTTCTCTCCATCATTCTTCATCAACTCTTCTATACTTTTAATATCATGCCAACAATCTTCCTTACAAAATATCACCCAAATATCCCCTTTTGACATCAATGACAATAATATGCCAATAGTAACCACTAGCAGCTAGCAACTTAGCCACTACCGCTAGCAATCTACAAACCGTAGTAGTAGGAATGTTGGTCAGGCCACTATGAATAGCGACTAGCATGATGAATAGCATTGTTCTTGAAAAGCATATTGTTTAAAAAAAAGTGTTGTATTGTATAAGCAGTTGTGCATTTTTTTTTGCCTATTAGACTCTTGACACCAAAAGTGGAAATTTTTTATATCAAAATCCATCTATTAAGTCTCTTGAGTGCAATGGTGAGGTCCTTTTAGTGCTAAATACACCAAAAATTTCCTAACTCCAAGTCTCTCAAAAAAAGAGATGAAGATTCCAAATTTGCTTTTGTAACCCTAGTTGAGAAAAATCCCTCAAAAATAGAGAAGGGGTTCATTGAATCCATGCTTCGATACCATGTTAGATTTGTGAAAATCACACAAGATACAAGATCAAACAAAAAATGAGAACACCTTCCACATATGAGAGTTGCAAATAATGATTTGATATTTCCTCAAAAAGAAAGAACTTATAGAATAAAAAGCTTGCTTAGAGTCACAATCGAGTGCTTATAAGAGAAAACCCTAAATGAGAAGAGAATTATATCATGAAAAGTGTCAACATCACATGTGATGAGACAAAATGATCTAATAATAGCTCAAACTAATAAAAGAAAAAACACTCCTAAGTTTAGTTTAAGTGCATAAAGTGAAATTAGACTAATAATCAATTAAGGGTTAATTAATTATTAGCTAATGAATGATTACTTTAACAAAAGCAAGAAATTATGATATAACTATGGTAGTGAAGGATTGATGGTAATTTAAACCTGAAGCATTGGGTTTCCCTCTAACATCATAATGCTCAAGAAGATCTGCAACCATAAAATAAGGACTCCCAATTGAAGCACAATGTCAATCCTTGGAATAGGAACACCAACAAATAGGTCAACTAAGCTAAGGAATTTACCAAGAGTAGCATAAGAACTAATAAATGAAACTTTAATGATGAACTACCACTAATAGAAGGTGTAGACATTGAAAAATGTCTTGTTCTAAGAGCACCATTTTTCCGCTTCTTTCTTCTCCCCTATTTAGTTAAATGATTTTAATTATTTAATTATTTCTCTTTAATCATGTTCTTCTATTAATTAATAATTTTAATTATTTAATTAAATCACATTTCCTTTCTTTATTCTTCCTTTGATTAATTAAATAGATTAATATTTATTTAATTACGTCACTAACATTCTCTTTCTTTCTATAATTAAATAAATGTTCATTTATTTAATTATTCTCTCTTCATTGTTCATCTATTGTTAAATAATGATTTTTAATAATTTAGCTATTCATTAATCTTTTCTGTCCTTCTATAGTTAAATAATTATTGGAATTATTTAACTCCCCCTTTACCACTCTTCCACTATTAAATAATTAATCTAATTTAATTATTTAATTCCCCTTTCCTATTTCCTCTATATTTAATTTAATGATTGCACAATCATTTTAAATTAAATATCCATTTCCCTTATTCTCTCAAATAAATAATCTAAATTATTATTTATTCCCTCACATGCTTATTCATGAATTAAAAATTAATATTTGATTCCTCCACTACCTTCCCTCCAGGGTGATCCCATAATGTTGGTTTACAATTTCTAAGAGATTCTGATTTTTGCTGAAATCACATATTTTTAGAAAATATAATGATTTAAGCCTTTAAAAGCTCTATTTGAAGGATTTCAATTCAAGAGGGTTTGATCAAACCACCTTAGATCAAACCCCCTTGGATAGAACCTCGCTAGTTTTAAACCATACCTATAACAGAGTCTCCTTTACACCTATCAAAATGCTAATTAAAAACCACTTTTGATTTACCTTTTGGGGGATCAAATGAATTCATTAAAATTTATTTTTTGTAAGTATGTAGTCCTTATTATAAGCTTCCCAAAAAGTATAATTTTAAATAAATTTAATTTAATTATTCTATTTATTTTTTATTTCTTGTAAATGTAGGTTTTCACCGAAAATCAAGCTGTCTGTTATGCACATGTGGAAAAATAGCAAATTATCAATTTTTTTTTTTGAAAAATATCAATGCACTAGATATTGAAATCCTTGATCCAACAAAAAAAATTGAATTTTGATACATACAAAAAAAGTTATGTTGCATACAGTCTACTTATGTCTGAATTGTGATTGGTTTGACTTCGAAACTTGATTAAGGAAAAAATATTCAATAAAACACTATGAAACCAAATGAATGTGCTAGATATCGTAGTTACAAATCTAAATTCAAAAAAATTAGAATTTTATCCTTCATGGAAAAAATGTTATATTGTATACGGTGAGCATCACTCCTTAAAAATGGTGTTTATAGAAAAAAGCTAGTTTTTGAAGGAGATGGAGAAAGAAGTGCAATTTGATTCCAATTTTTTTGAAAAAAATATATTTAAAATATATAGACAAAATGTCACAAATCACTAGTTTGCATTATCTTCAAATTCCTCATGGTTTAGCCGATATAGGTGCTCGAAAGTGAAGATTGTGTTAGAAAAAATCAGTTTATTGTCGAGTTTGGCCAAAAATTGTAAACCGATATTGTGGGATCACCCTCCACTTTCTCATTTATATATTGACCTTTGATTCTCTCTGGTCTTCTTTCAATCATGGCTGTCTGTTCTTAGCCATCCCTAGCCCACTACTTTGTGGTGCATGAATCCTCTACCATTGATCTTGGCATCTTTCTAGAAGATCGATCTCATCCATCCATTCAAATATCACTGTCACTTGTAGGTGTTTGAGTACTTTATCACTATCATGCTACTTTATCACTGTCACTTGCAGTGTTTGAATACTTCAAAGATGAGGGAAACTTTACAAAAGAATATTTGAAGAGAGGCAAGGAAGTTTATTCAAGTTCAACATGGGAAGTTTGCTATCTTACTGATGTTTATTTGATTTCTCTTGTTGATTGTTCTTGCTTGCTTTAGATTTGGGATTTTGAGCTTTGATCTTAAGTAGAGTGGTTGCTACTTAATCTTAGCTACTTTGGTTTTTAGATTTCCCTCTCTAACATTTGGTGAATCCGATGTGAAACTTACAAAATTTGTGGAAAATCCATGTGCTTATTTTTTGTTTTTGCTGTGTTACAGGTACGCGAGTCGCATTTGTGAAGAACAACAATGCAACTGAAGGTAGAGTGATGAAAATTTGAAAAAATTCGCAATTAAAGGGTCTTGAGCCGCATTCAAAAAAATCCAAAATGATGCAACTGATAAAATCTAAGCCACATTTGTGAACCGCAATTGTTTTTCAGAACGCCACAACTAATTGTTAAGGTATAAATTTGAGTTTTGAGTTTTATTTTAGTTTTTCTTTTTGGGTTTGTCTTAGATTAGAGTTTTTGGTTTGCTAATGTTTTTTTTCAGCATGTGGTTTCATCAAGGAGACCTAACTTGTGGTTTTGAAGGATTTTACTTATTTTTGTTTAAAATAGGGAAATATTTTTTGTGTTTTTCAACACAATTTATGGAGCTTTGAATTTCATACACATTCATGAGGATCTAAAATGAACACAAATTTCATTCGCATTCATGAGGATCTAAAATGAACATAAATTGCATTCACACTTCATGAGGATTTAAAATGAACACAAATTGCATATACATTCATGGGATCTAAAATGAACACAAAATTGTATTTACATTCATGAGGATTTAAAACTAACACAAATTGCATATACACTCATTTGATTTTAAAATGAACAACAAATTTTCATATTACACTCATTGGGATAAAATGTACCACAAGTTGTATTTGAGTGTTTTCTTAAAGTAGGCACATTTCAATTTGGGTTTAATAACTGAACGATTGTCTAGCATGTTTGGTGCAATTGCACACTTTTTTTAGTAGATCCCATAAGGTGTAGTGAGAATATCCTCTCCCCTTGCGCTTCGTGCGATCTTGGGTGAAGAAAAATCATTGCATCTTATTTTTCTTTTTAGTTGGTCCTGCCTAAGAGACACATGAGTATGGAGAACTCAAAGGCGACTCAAACCAGTTTTTCCCTCAGGTTGGTATATAAAATGATGAGATGAAAAGTCAAGTCCTCATGCTATTAGTTTCATTGTATAGTGTCGATCAGAATGAGCAGGTACCTTTGCGTATAAGTTCCCCTAGTAAGGTCGGTTAAAGCCTTAAGTGGCTTGTTGGATCCTCACGAGGTGGCATATCCATGAGTTGTGACTAAACACCATTTTAGTAGCCACCCTTATTGCTTGACTTATGTTGGCGTCACTCTCAGTGCAGGGGATGTAGCACTACACCTCAAAAGTTACTCACCATTCAACTTCCTTGAGTGAGACAAGAATCCTTTCCTTAGCATAAGTTACTTGATTCAAACTTGTAACTTTCCAAGGAGAGGGTGATTGGGCCATCCTTCCATTCTAGGAGGCCCCTATCTGTCCACTCTTGTAGACAAGAGGTGATACATAACTTGAAAGGGTGTCCCTCCCTTGCGTCAATGGAGATTCCAAGCTATGGGCCTGAGTGTCGCGCCATTGGACATTGACCTTAGGGATAGGCAGTGCTTGATTGTTTTTGATGTGTGTTTATACCAGTGGACATTGGGGCGAATAACCCCTGAACATACACATGCACATTTCAAAATTCCCATAAGTCAAAAACCAAACCAATCTATTTTCAAAGTGTTTTCAAAATATTCTCAGTGACATTTCATAAATTTTCCAAAACGAAAACCGGTTCAAACCATAAACTTGAAAATCAATTCTCTATTAACTGTATTTGATGAAAGCAAACCCACAACTGCAAATTGAGTCACATTTGTTCACCATAGAGCCACAACTGATATTATATGTTTGGAATAAACTGTGGATGGATGTTGAAGATAAACTATCCTTGTAATTCTACCCAATTGGTAAATGTATTCAGATCAATCCTTGGGAATTTCATAATGATTTCCTCAGTTTTTTCCTAAGTGTCAATCTAGAGATCGTAAACTTGTGAAAGGTGTGATGGTAGTCTACCTAAGGGCTAAAACTATTTAATTAAGTGGGGATGAATGCATTTAGGAATTAAATAAAAACACACTTCCTAATCTGCAAAGTTAATCAAGTTCTATTTTTAATCATTACCTTCCTATTTCAAATCAACACACATACACTTTTGAATTCTACTTTAAATTCTTAAGATCAATGTTTTAGAGTCACAACAATGCTTTTCAAACATTAATGTTAAGAATAGAAAATATGTAACACTAAAATTGCATTAAAACAACTCAAGCGACAAGAGTTGCAGTAACCAGGCAACACGACTTGTGGTATCCTAGCGACATGATCATATAAGACTGTGAAAATTATTTATGTGTTCTAAGAACATTGCATATTTTGGAAATTCACATATGTGCATTGTCCCTGCAATTTGTGCTCATGCTACACATTAACAATATTTTCAAAAGAGAGCTTACTCCACACTTAATAAATAAGATCACGTTGAACTTAACAATTCACTAATACGTATGCAAAATTACCGAACTTAATTGAATTAACAACACACACATGAAATCACTGAACAAATATAAATCATACCTCACACACAACAATAGGAAAATAAATCCAAATTCTAGTTGAGGAGCGGACCCTGTCCCCCAACCAGTCGAATGGAGGAATACGCTTACACAGTATGCAGATTCAACATTGATAACTTGATAGTCTTATGCTTATATTAAATATTAACTTGAAGATTGTCTATCATACTCAAGAGAGAGCATATATATATACATATATCTAACTACAAAATGGATTATCAAAAATAGATATGTCCACAATTTGTAAGTATATGACCAAAAATAATTGATAGGTTTGGAAAATAGTGAGGTGGCCTCCAGCCTACTATTTTCTAAAATCCCAAAATCGATTACAAAACCCAATTACCTAAACAACGACTAAACATGTACTAAAAGACAATAACTAATAGAAACCAAAAGATCACGAAATCATCCAGGTAATCTTCACCACTCGTCCCTTCAACCTCAAAAACCCTTGTTTCACATAACCACCAAAATTAGTACTCATAATTGGTTAATTGCTAGGTATTTTGCATCCTTCAATCCATATTAATTAACTTTAATCCTTTACAACTATTATGGAAATTTAAGAGGAAAGGAGCCAAAAGGTAAGCTATGATGGACACAACACTAGGTAAATCCATGCTAAAATTAATGACAAACATTTGACCCATCATTTTGCATCACATTTGACACACACAAACCCACATCTGCTACAATTCACCGCATCTGTTAACTAGAAAACCCACATCTGTAAAATCCACACTTGCAAAGGAAGTGGGTCGCAATTGCCTGATTATCAGAAGTTCAGAGAATACTTATCCAATCTTGATCCAAATCATCTTGACAATGATCTTATCATTTGAACCTTAGACTTGCAGAATTTTATCGATCCTTTTCCATCATTTTCAGTTAGGATTGCATCACATTTAGGTTGCATTGTCTATCCTTTCCTAGCATAATTAATCTTAAGTTTTCCTTAAGTTGCACATACCTTTGAGATTTCAAACATAAGAAGCTTATCAAGCCTTTGGAAAATTTAGGGTTGCTTATTCATATTGTCATCAATCTTTATCTTTCAACCTATCAATCATCATCATCTTTGTCATTGTCAAAATTGGGTCTCAAACTTGTGTCTTAGTTTAGACTCATCCTATCAAAATCTCTCAATATTGGTGCTCATAAAGGTCAATCAAAATTTGATTTGTAATCTTGGATCAACATAGCTTGGTTAGAATCCCCTTTCTTAAATCTTAAGGCCCATATCCTTAGTATCATTTGGAATCCATTATTCTCATTTTCATACCATATCCTTTGGTCATCATCATCCTTGCTTCCTTATATATCCCAAAAATTATACAAAAAAACATAGCTTAGTCTCATACCATCTTGCATTACTATCTTGGATCAACATACCTTGGTTAGCCTCTTTTTTCTTAGATCTTGAGGTCCATATCATTAGTATCATTTGACATCCCTTTGTATCATTTAGCTTCATTTTTCACACCACATCGTTTTGCCACAAGAGAATTATCATCATTGCATTTCAAACTTTAGTCTTAGGTGCATTATCATTTTCATCCTCATATCCTTAAAATCCAAAAAAATCAAAACATAGCTTAGTCTCATATCCCACTTTGCATTTATCATCCTTGCAACCTCATTTTCACCTTGCAAGTCTTACAAGGTTGAAAAATATCATGAGCAAAAAGAAAGGACATGGATTCTTCAAGTGACCCCTTTTCTAGTCCAAATCATGGCACCAACCTTGGATCAAATTCAAATAAATCTTCACAATCACCAAAAAGAGAATCACCAAACACATTTGATAACCTTGGCTTAACATAATTCAACAAATTCTTAATTCCAAAAGAGATTGAAAGAGCCTCCTAAGATCCAAGGATTACATGCATTGTAGATGAGCTTGTTAGTGTTGATCCAAACAAATTATTTTATGCCCTAGCTAAAACAGGTGCCAAAATTCCTTAAGGCTATGATGTTTCTACACTTGTAGAGGGAGTTACACAAGGACTAAACCATGGTTCCATCCAAAACACATTCTCATTAGGAATTCCATCCTCATACCAAATATTCACTAGCCTACCACTTGGGACAACAAAACACATGGCAACAAATGTACACATTCCTAATCCACCAACATTTGGAAACAAGAGAACTCATGCCACAACACAAGCACAAAATTTTACATTTGGTGCCTCATCATCAAACCCCATGAGTATGAGATTCACAAATCCTCTATTCCAAAACACAAGTCAAGTTTCCACACCTCAAAATCAACCCAATAAATCAAGGAGGATTCATATTGTTCCACAAAAGACACCAAATCAAGGCCCTACACCATCATTTCAAAATCCAAATCAAGGACCAGCACCTCAATTTCAAAACAAAAATCAAGGTCCCATGCCATCATTTCAAAACACCAACCAAGGTCTAGAATTTCAATTCCAAAATGCCAATAAAGGTCCAACACCACAATTTAAAAATACCATACCAAACATAACCATGGCCTTTGGGACAAATCAAAATACCAATCTTATTCCAAACCAAATCAACACCAATACAACATTCACATATCAATAAGGAAATCAAGGTCCCATGACACAAAATGTCACTCCAAATCCAATATTTGATCATCTCAACATCAACACCAATGCCATCATGCAAAATCAACCAAATGCAACACCATCTCTCACAGACACCTTAATGAAACAAATCAAAGCAATACAACAAAAAATGACAAACATGAAATTGGGGAAAACTAAGAAGACGTTCTATGGAGGAATTATGTCCTTATCCATTTGATAGAAATCTATACATGTCACCTTTCCCTCCACATTTCACTCCACCAACTCTTACCAAATACAAATGGAAAGGTGATCCATTGGAACACATACAAGAGTTTAACATGACATATAAGGATATTGCATATGAGCCCACTTATTTGATGAGACTATTTCCATATAGTCTTGCAAGACAGTCTCTAGATTGGTTTGCACACCTTCCTCCAGGGATTCACACATGGGATGACTTGGATGACATATTCATTAATCACTTTTCCTACAATATAGAAAGTGACATGACCCTCGCAAAACTGTGCACAACTAAAAAAGATGAGGGAGAGTCACTCACATCATTCTACCAATGATGGTGAAGTATGGCTAGCAAATTTCCTTGTCACATACCTGAGAAACAATTAGTCCCCATGTTTGTGGAGAACCTTAATACAAAATTGATGACTCAACTCCAAATACAATGTTGCACAACTTTTGAATATATCATTGAAAAAGGCGTCTTTATTGAGAAAGCTCTCATGGAAAAAGGACTAGTCAAAGTTTCCAAAGAAACCCCAAAAGCTAATAATGCCAAAGGAAAATTTTGGTCCCAAAACAAGAATGTCACTAATGGAGTTTTTGATGTAAAAGTAGTAAACAAAGGTCACCCTACCATTTACCTTAAATTTCCTTCCACATAAAACACATCAAACACATCAAACACCCAAACACAAAGTCAATATCAAACATTGAATGCAATCCAAAATAACCAACAACGCAGAGGACCTCCACGCACTAAGAGAACATACAGTCCCTTGGGTGAACCTATTGAATCGGTTATAAAGAAACTTTTAAAATCCAATGTCATTCAACTTCCATACATCAAGAACTATGAAACCACATTGGTCAAACCTAATTGGTGGAATGAAAATGAATACTGCAAATATCACTGTGGAAAAGGACACAAGACATCATCATGTTGGACACAAAAATCTCATTCAGACCCTTATTGAGCAAGGAGACATTTCAATGGATAAGCCACAACCTAAAACCAATGTTAATCATACAATATTCAAAAATCCCTTGCATGACCATGGAAAAGGGAAGGCCTCCAATTCAAGTAACAATAGTAGTAATTATACCAATGTTTCACATGACTACAATACTATCGTTAATCACATATGAGCCTTTAATAGTCATGTTTCCACCATTACCATTAATAATAAAAGTTCAAAATGTTTTGTTACCACTCACAAAGCCAAGGTAACCCTTCAAGGGGATGCCTCTAATCCACAACCTAAAAGTCAATACAATCTCCTTGATCATCTAGGAAAGATGCCTGCACAAATATCTATTCTTGAGTTGCTTCACATTTCCCCTAAGCATAGGGCCATTCTGGACAAAGCCTTGCAAGATACATCTATCCCTTCTGACCTAAATGTCAACCAATTTTAGGCCATGATAGGATCTATAGCTACACCACACCATGTCATGTTTTCCAAACAAAACCTATCCACATAAAAACCAAATCACAATGATCCACTACACCTCGAAGTTTTCATTCATAAACATAAAATTAGACGAGTCTTGGTAGACAGTGGAGAAAGTTTGAATATATGCACCCTAAAATTGGTGAAAGCATTGGGATACTCTGAAGCTTGCATATATCGATGTAATACAATTGTTATCAAGGCTTATGATGATGTTGAGCGCTCATTTGAAGGATTAATTACTCTGCCTGTAAGGGTTGGTCCTGCTATTCAGAATACAATGTTCCATGTCTTGGATCTGGACCTGCCTTATAATATCCTCCTTGGTCACCCATGGATTCATGCCATGAGAGCTGCACCTTCCACCTATCACCAATTCCTCAAATTTCTATACAATGGAATTGAGAGTGCCATTCTAGGTGATCCTATTCCTTTCTAGTATTATGCCAACTTAAGAGGAACCACAAAATATCTAGTGCCCATCAATTGAGAGGCTTCATCTTCCACTTCATCTCACTACATAAATCAATCTGACCTAGTCAAATCATCCACTCCATTCACTACACCTTCTAAAACCAAGGTCTAGATCCATGATATGGGGTGTGGAGAGTATCATACAAATAGTTCATTTTGTGCTGAGAAGTCATCCATAGGAGAAAATATTAATGCTGCTAAGGATATCTAGACTCTTAAGGACAATGTTGAGTCAATTTCAGATGGCCATGCCTGGATCAAAACCTTTTGGGATCTTGATGATACCTTCATCTTCACCATATCTACTCATGATTCTATTGATAATTTTCATGATCATCCCTCTCCATCTGATGATTCTTTTCCTTCCGCTCCATCTTTTGAACCATCATCTGTCCATTTTGACCATCTTGAGTTAGTGTATGCATCCCCTACTATTGGCTCTACTGAATCTTCTTTCCAACTTGTTAAGGATTTTAAAGCTTCCTTTGATGTTAAAATTACTGAAAAGGATAGTCTCGAAGAATCTATTGAGTGCATCATTGATATTTTTCATGAATCACACATTCCTACCATCTAATCAAACTCACCCATCACACCCACATCCATCCACATGGATCAAAAAGTTTCACCTTAAGAAAATAACAAAGGTGAAAGTTCTCTTTACATTTATGGAGATACAAAATCAAAAGTCAAGAATAAACGTAGGAAAAATTATACCCCTTCATCAAAAGTAATTGGTGGTATGTATCAAAATAATAAAAATAAGAAAGATTTGGTCTCTAGCTATGCTTCTTCATCAAAAATAACTGGGGGCATTTGTCAAAGCACAATTTCAAAAGAAGAGCTTGTTGATGCAAGGTCTCCATCTTCATCATCTTCACCTAATCCATACACTCTACCAAATCCATCCATGTATGGACATCTATCATATCACTCCATCTCTCTTGGTGGTGTTTCTCAGTGGACCTTTGACGACAACCCCTTCATGTGCTATAAATCACTAGTTTCCCAAACCCCTTTTTATGTGAAGCCTGATGGTCCACATAGTGTGCACATTAGGAATCATACCCTAGCTCTCCTCATCCACCACATCAATCATACTTTGTATCCATCATTAACACCCTTTGTTTAAATTATATCCTTTTGTCTAGCATGGTCATTCAGATACAAGCCTGATTGATTGGGCCCCTACATCATCACAACAACATATGGGTCTGGTGGTTATCAAATGTCTACTCTTGAAGGTGAACCGTTACTTGAGCCTATCAACAACATTCACCTTCACAAATATTACACCTAGCCTTCAGAGAATCCCTTTCAAAAAGTCAAAAAATACAAAAAAAAATGAAAAAATGAAAAAATATAAAAAAAATAAAAAAATAAAAAAAATGGTCACCCTGATGAAAACTTGGCAAACATGCATCTTGGTGAGAGAAAAAAAATCAAAAAAATGGAAAAATTCAAAAAATAATAAAGAGAAATAATTCATCCAAAAATGAAAACCACTTTGGTGGTGCTTTAGATAAGTACCATGGTGAAAACCTAGCAAACAAGCGCCATGTGTAGTTAGTCTATGCTCCTCCATCTATTATCACTCTATCTAGTTTTCCACCTTTCTTCCATCCATTCTTACACATCATCCATCCATAATAAAGCTTTGTCATCCTTATATGGCCTTAAAACCTTTGACATTTAGCATCCTTCACTTTCATGACCATCTTTCACATCCATCAATTTCTTTGCGCATAATAAGTTGATCCTATACCTGATTGGGGGTAATTCCTTGACTTACGTCTTTATGGGATCCTACACATGGTGTCAAATTTTAAAACTTCAAAATCAAAAAAAAAAAACCATCAAAATCCAAAAAAATCAGAAAACCATGAAAAATCCAAAACAATCATAAATCTTCAAAAATCCAAAAAAAAATCAGAAAAAATCAAAACTCTAAAAACAAAGTCAGTGTTAGAGTCAGAGTCTATGTCAGTCCAAGTTCAATCGAAGCACATTGTCTCTGCACATTGCTGCATAAGCAAGGCCATCTTTCAATGGGCCCTCGAGGCATTAGGTCTATCCTTAGGGTTTTGTCGAGTCATATCAATTTTGGTTAGCGTTAGTTAAACTATGAGGTCTCTGTGTATATAATGTAGGCAAGGCCATCAATCAATGAGCCCCTGAGGCCCTAGGCCAGTCCTTTAGGGTTTTTTGAGTTGGTCGTTGTCCTTAACACAATGAATCAAATACCTTGAGAAAACATCTAAAATAAATCTCAAACCAACAAATCAACTATCCAACTGGTCTTCAATCCAAACTAGTCAGTTGTCTGATCATTAATACTTGTCAGGTCATTGGTCTTATCATTTTGTCCTATTTAGGATGTGTCCTTCCCAAATTAAGGCATTGGTAATTTTTCAAACTTATCATTTTCCTTATACATGATACATCTTTCTTGAAACTAGGCATGGTCAATCAATTTTATCAATTGGTCAAACCTATCAATCAATCAAATCGGTCAATTAATAAATCAATCTTGTCAATTGGTCAATCCTATCGGTCACTCAAATCTGTTCATTTAATCAATCTTGGTCAGTCAATCTATCTGGTCAAACAATCAGTCAATCAATCAATCAGCTTATTTAGTCAACCTATCAATCAAACTCATCAATCAATCAACCTTATCAATCTCATCACATCAAATAAACTCTGGCAACTAATCTAACTGGTTGTTGAATTTGTTGGTCTATTTGGTCTTATCTTTTTGATTTGTCTTTGGTCATTTTACTAGCTACCTTGAGGATGTCCCATGAAGGATTTAGAGGGGCAATGATGGATCGTGATCTCTTTTCTTTGATTGATGATTGTGGTTTGTCTTGGAAAAAATACTGGGGCAAATGGGTCCTTAGTATGAGCCATGGCATTCCTTGTCTTTTTGAATTTCTATCTTTTGCAAGTGGTAACATTTCACACACCTTGGTCTATCTCATACCATGGTGTTTGTGCTCCATTTTCTACAATTTTGACACCCGATGATGATAAACATGCAAGTTGAAATCTATAAAGCAAGAATATCCATCCCTTTTCATCTGATTAACTCCACACTCACATTCGCCTTCTCCATGCTAACATCCACCTTCTTTGCGTTCTCGCCTTTCCTTTCCATAATCATCTTGACGGTCCACAAGCTAAATTATTCTCCTGTTAGTGCATCAAAATGGCTTTTCATGATAATTTTTCAATTTTTTTGAAAATGTGAATTTTTTTCCAAGGGGGCATAGGTCTATCCCGCCTTCACCAGGGCACGTTGGGGCATGATTTGAAAACTATTTTCTTAATTATTCTTTGACACAACACTCAAATCACATTATGTCAAAGAGGGGCAAAATGTAGACACTAAAATATGTCTTGGTCTACGAGAGCCATTTTTTCGCATCATTCTTTTTTCTCCCTCGTCTAGTTAAATAAGTTTAATTATTTAATTATTTCTCTTTAATCGCATTCTTCTATTAATTAAATAATTTTAATTATTTAATTAATTCAAATTCCCTTTCTTTATTCTTCCTTTGATTAATTAATTAAATTAATATTTATTTAATTACGTCACTAACATTCTCTTCATTGTTCATCTATAGTTAAATAATTATTTAGCTAGTCATTAATATTTTTTGTCCTTCTATAGTTAAATAATTATTCAAATTATTTAACTCCCCCTTTACCACTCTTCCACTATTAAATAATTAATCTAATTTAATTATTTAATTCCTCTTTCTCATTTCCTCTATATTTAATTTAATGGTTGTACAAGCATTTTAAATTAAATATTCATTTCCCTTATTCTCTCAAATAAATAATCTAAATGATTATTTATTCCCTCACATGCTTCTCCATGAATTAAAAATTAATATTTGATTCTTCCAGTACCTTCCCTCCACTTTCTCATTTGAATCTTGACCGTTGATTCTCTTTGGCCTTCTTTCAATCTTGACCGTCTATTCTTAGCCGTCCTTAGCCCACTACTTTGTGGTGCATGAATCCTCCACCGTTGATCTTGGAATCTTTCTAGAAGATCGGTCTCATCCGTCCATTTGAATATATTTTCTATAAAAGAAGGTATTCGCCTCCATTTTGGATTTACACTCACATTCTCCAACATTCATGCTACTTTATCACTATCACTTGCAGGTAATCGAATACTTCAAAGTTGAGGGAAAGTTTACAAAAGCAAATTTGAGGAGAGGAAAGGAAGGTTAGTCAAGTTCAACATGGGAATTTTTCTATCTTATTGATGTTTATTTGATTTCTCTTGTTGATTGTTCTTGCTTGCTTTAGATTTGGGATTTTGGACTTTGATCTTAAGTAGAGTGGTTAATACTTAATCTTAGCTACTTTGGTGTTTATATTTCCCTCTCTAACAAAAGGCATGAGAAGGTTAAACCAAACACCTAGGAGAGGTAGAAAATATCTAGCAAGAAGAGGAGATTCCACAATAGTCCTCTTGGAGTTGTAGTGTTGAGATGTTTCTTGGAAACTCTTTGGATAGGTGTGGTGGTAGTGATTCTAATTTGGCTAGGTGGTTCACTAACTAAAATTATATTTAGCTTGTTATGGGAAAAGAGACATAAGGTGTTAATCCTTCATTCTTATAATTTGATTAACTCTTCCAAAAATGATCTCTTGTGAAAAATTCTTCTCTATTGCATGTCCTTATATTTTCCTCTTGGATTTATCTTAGAATGGTTGCTTGCTCTTGATATTTTTCTTCATTTAGTGTTTCTTGTATTTGTTAAGTTACTCCTATCTCTCTTAAAATTGACTCTATCTATATTCCTAATTTGAGGACACATTAGGCATAAAATAATGAGTGATATGGAAAAGTGAGAATTCAAGAGAGTAGCTTTTGTGAGTTTATTTCTTTTAACAATGGTTGATAATTGATTTTCTTGATTTGATCTCAAATGACCATTTGTTTATTTATGAGTGTTGCTATGATTCTTTTATTTATGAGGTTTCTAAAACTTGTATATGAATACACCTATCACTGCATGGTTTTCTTGAATGAATACAATGCTTAAATATATGCAAAGAACTAATTGACTCTCATTTTGTTCTCTTTATTTTTCAAGTGAATTAAATATCAAATGAATAAAATAAATTTCTTTTTTCATTTTTTAATGAACACAACTAAATGAACTGAATTTACCTAAATACAATCTTTACAATTTGTTTTTTGATCTTTTGTTCTTTTGTTTGGTGAAAGAATCTTGTTTGATTGTTGGAGTGAAGTAGATGTTGTTTTCAAATTGGGATAACCCACTTTTCATATGTTTTGATTTGAAAGAATGCTTTGAAGTAGATGAACAAAAAGAAGTAGTTAAATTTAATTTAATCTTAAGAATGAATTAAATCTAGTTTAAGAAAAATATTGATGTAATTTAAAACTAATCCAGAAGTATCAAGGAAATTTCCAAAGTATGGAGTTATAATGCTCAATTTTCTGATAAATGCGTGAAATGTGAATTTGATGTCAAAAGTGTGTTGTTGGGCATATTTAGAGAAAAAGGGCACTTCCAAAATTTTGAAATTGGGAAAAATAAATTTTGAAGAAAATTTTCATGGAGTATTTGAGAATTTTCTAGTTTTTGGCTTGTACAAATATTAAGAATTTTTTTAAGTTTTTCAAGAAAAATGATGAATTAGAATTTTTTAATAAAAGTACCCTTTGTGAATGATTGAAATAGTGTTTATGGGAATTGATTATAAATTTTTGATGAAATTGAATTTTTTGCATTGTTTTTCATGCCACTCGTTGGTGAGGGTGAAGATCCTATGAATATAAGTACTAGAAGAGGTATGGGAGTGTCTCCCAATGTGTCCCTGATCCAAAGTGGAAAGTAGGTTGATCACAAATGGAGAGTCATCTAATCAAGTGATAATTAATGAAACACGGTTTATAAATTAACTAAGATAATGAATGCCCCTCTCATGCCTTGGGTGCTTGTAACGGATAAGGATATTTGGGAAGACATGCCAGGTCGAGGAGCTTGGGTCTTGTAAGGTCAAGTACTCTTGTCTGTATGAGAGAAGCACTAGATTGCGTGTGTGCCATACCAATGAGCATTGTGATGACACTCCCTACTAGTTCTTTAGCATCTTACCTTATTGTATTGTGTGTGTGATCCACCATTGGTGAGTTGGCCCAATTATGATCCTTGTGGTACCTTAGTAGTGAGTTATTCAATGATGTTTATATGATGTGCCATTCGTGAGTTGGCCCAATGTGGATTGTGATGTGACATTAGCGAATTTTCCTAATGTGTATGTTGAGTGTATTCTTTGTGTATGGCATGTGTGTAAGTCATCTCCCAATGTGTTTGGTGTGAGTGTTTTGATTGTGGCCTATGTGACTATCTCCTAGCATGATGGGAGTGGATCTTTTGATTCCACTAGGTTGGGTGGTGTGGTAATCACCATTGGGATCAAAGGATCATTGTGGAGCCAATGAAGACTTCAATTTGACAAGGTTCTTATGATTATTTATGTTTCATTTACTTTCATTCAAATTATAATATTGATGAATGGACCTCTCATTGAGAATGATTGTAATATTTGATAATGGAAAGTGTATTAGTTAATTTATGTGTCTCGCTGTTGGAACCAAACAAGATTTCTTTATATTTTTCCTTGTTGTATTGTATAAAGGCTAAAATGAACTTAGGAATATTTTAATTGGTGTTTAAAATGAATTTAGAGACCTCATTTCATAGTTGGGAAGCTTGGTACTATACCTAGGCAACCATGTCTTGCCCATAATTGGCCTAGATTGTTTAAAATACAACTAAGTCCAATGGGGTATAATTGTACCTAGAGTGGGGTGGCCTAGTTGCATAGAGGGGTATAATTATACCCAGTGGGGTGGATTGGTTGCATAGTGGGGTGATCTAGTCATTAGTGGGGCAACCTAGTTTGGCAGGCTTAAAACTCATTTTTTTGTCCAACACTATTAGGGTGCCTTGGTCTTGTACTTGGGCGACCTCATTCCCCATAAAAAAATAGAATGTTAAACCTATCAACCTCAAATAGACCTTGTTTTTCTAAGCATAATACCATTGATGAATAATTTGTATGCCTTGTATCTTTCTTGTTCTATTCGTTTTAGCCATCGGAACCCTAAAAAGCCTAGTCAAAGTATCTATCTCAAGACTTGATCTTTCTTCTTTGTTTTAGAGCCTCATATGGGAAAACCATGTAAACGAAGTTGTTCCTCATGGTCCCGAGGGGGTCTATTAGTTTTGTGTGTATGTTATTATTATTTTTTATTGAGAACTTATGGCTTCTCTTGCCTCATTTTGTATTCCTTCTTCTGAAGTTGCTCGGTTGTCAAACCTAGGGTTAGGAAGATTGTGCACCTAGTCTTGTGAAGAATTGGGAAGGCTATAATCCTTCATGCTTGGTCTTTTTGGTTTCTACAATATTCCTCATAGGTCACAAGTTTTTGTGGAGTAGTATCCTTCTTCTTGTGTGATGTCATGTTGTGACACGATGTCTTGGGAAGCATGTGGTTGTCTAGAAGTGACTCATCATCATTCCAATTAGTGGCGAGTTTGTGCCTCCTAGTTAGGAAACCTCTTGTCAAGGTTTTACATTGTATTAGAGTTGTTTAGTGTTTCCAGGTATGGAATGGAGGTTGATTATTCCCTCATCCTATCTTGGTGTGGTATTGTGAGATAAAACAATCATGGTTTAGTAATTGTTAGTCATGTAGGTGTTGCCCTCTCTCTCTCAACCATGTGTTCATTGTGGTATATTTGTCCCAAGAGTGGTTATTCTTCTATTGTTGTAACCTTGCTTATGCAATTGTGAGGTTGTCTTGTTTCTATTGGTATTGTGTCATGTTTCACATAAATGTTTTGTGCACGTTGTTGTGTAACTACAACTTCTTGTTGTTGTTGCATTATCAAAGTTGTTGTTGTTTCTTTAATTTTTTTTGTTTTGTCAAGTTTTTTAGCGTGTTAGCTTGGGGAGATACATATGTTTGAAAAACAAGGATAGACAACTCAAAGAGGGGGGGTGAATCAATTGTTATAGAATTTAAAATTATTTAACCTTTATCAACCTTTAATCTCAGATCTGATAATTAACAGTGAAAGCATGAATCAACAACACATCAGAAACACATGAACACTAAGATTTTATACGTGGAAACCGTGTTAGGGGAAAAACCATGGTAGATGTTAGTCCACAATATTATACCCTGTTAGAAGTAAAATGAAAAATGAATAAGGAATGCACATGCATTCAAGCACACTGCCTAGAGCTCATTGGTCAAAGGGAAGGCTCACTGCCTTACATAAAACAATCAGATTAAATCCATCTGATAAGGTTGAACTGATAAATTAGCTTCTACAAAAGCCTGATGACAGTTCCGGTTAGGAACATAAACACTTCTTCACACTTCGCTCAATCTTCTTCACACTCTTCTCTGAAATCGAATGATCTGATCTTTATTTGCACATTTCATATTCACACTTCACATACATTCACCGAGCACACACCACACACTTCAAAATGAAGAAACAATCGCTCTTATATATCTGCTACATGAAATTACATCAGCAACTCTATCGGCCCAATTTGTGAATAAATCACAATACACACCAACCTAAGTCAGTCACAACATACTGAGGACCTAAATCAACATCCTTGAACATGCCAAACAATAAAATATTAATCCATAAGGATCCGCAACATGCTACCACCATCATGTCGGCCAAGAACATGAAAACTTGAACACACCAAGGAAAAATATTTGATCACGAGCACATTGATCAACACGGACGTACCACAATGATAGACCATGATCTAGAAACATCACTGAACATCTTAGGAGCATAGACAACAACTCAATTTACCAGAATTGCATTCTCTTCTTCTAGAAACACCTGCTTATAGTACAAGAATAACTGTAGGAACTCATAAACTCATAACTCTCTCCAATTGTGATGCACACCTCTAAAACTTCCAGACAACATACTAGATAGGCTCAACAACAAACCCTTTGAAGCATGAATTTTGATTACCAACTTACAAAAAATTCCACCATTCTAATCAACACAACTTCACAGACTGCCTGCAACATATTTATTCTAATTTTCTCAATATCCTTGACATATACAGCCTTCAGAATCATCAATGTTAATAGTGTTGAAATCAATGACAACCACATATCAGCAACACAACCACAACATCCAACAACATATGTACTCATGCTTGCTTGATTACTTCCATGCATTGTCTTGAATTTTACGTTTATGCATTCTTGTATCTCCTTACACTGTATTTTCAACTTATGTGGGTTGTCTTAATAGTCTCTTTATCTTTGCATAGTCAAAAAACATTCACCTAAAAGTGTATCACTACATTTTTGGTTTAATTTCTCAATATAATGTACAGTTATAATCACCCAATGACTATACTTCTTCACTAAAATGTGTTCCATCATCCTTATTAACTTCTCAACTCTATCATTTGGGTTATCACTCACCTATCTCTACTCTTTACATTTTCTTGACACTAGAATCACTGATTCTTATTTTTTCCTTCTTAGGCCTATGACTATCAACATTTATTCTATAGTTATGTCATTCCTATAATAGTCCTAGGTCTTAGGGCTCTCAACGAATGAGTAGAAGGTAACCCAACTTATTTGAAACACATCAAAGCTAGGAAAAGCTACTCCATAGTCTTTATAATATATAATTTTCCTCCTCGAAAACATCTGCAAATATTTCCATATGCATATGATATTGAATAAAGATGCATGTTGATGTATAGGAATCCTGAGAGGTTTTTTGGCATGCCTGAGATAATGTGAAGACAAAGATATAGGGCCTGCAATGTGGACAGATTACAAATGAAATCCTAAAAAATTGCCAATGCCATTGTAATGTGCCCCGAAAATTTGAATCTCTGCAACATGCCACATCTTCTAAAAATATGTAATGAACCTCATGCGATGTGGAGAAAACTCAAAGAACCAAGTTTTGGTCTTGCACCATGCCAAGAGTTTTCTTTAATGAAATAAAAAAACCCTCAACTCATGCTACATGGATGGAGAGAAAGACAAGAGCTAAAGTTCCCCCATTTTCGATGTTGAAATTGGTAGAACTTGTCTTTTTCCACTTACCTTTTGTCTCCTAATGAATTTTGTAGGTAGCTTATACAATATTAAATATCTTATAGCTCCAAGGACTTAAACTTAATAATTTTTAACTGAGCAATTTACTTTCTAAGAATTCCTTAGTGAAATTCTGGCCAGGGTGAGACATAAATATTAATAGTAGGTTGGGAGTTTTAGTGGTGCTCCATGAAATCTTGCAATCCTAATGTAGGTGAAGGTAACAAATTGGTAGTACCAATTTCTCTATTTTTGAATTTTTTCCATGGATTCTAGAGGCACTCTCTTTTTCTTATCATTCTTAATCATTCTTATGATATTTAATATGAAATAATTATACACCCATCTAAAGTTCTTGATTTTGTGTTTCATCTTCATCTAGGATAGTTCTTATACACCAATTTACATCTATAACTCATTCCACAAAATTGATCAATTCCAAACAACTATTACCTTCTTGTCAAAGCATACATTAGACATGAAGTCATGTAAAATTTATTTGAATAAATGACTTCACTTTTTTTTTAGGTTGTTTCTAATGAGAGTATCCCAATAGATACACTTTTTGTAATACCACCTAATGTGTTTGTTTTGTGTGCTTTCTAATTCATATTTTATATGATATTTTGAGTGCTCCATTAGTGAATTATGTGATTCATCTATTATGATTCATTGCACCAAATTTTTTGATGAGGTTTTTATATCATTGATGTGTTTTGATGGTATATTCTTGATACTTTTATGGGACACTTTATATGACTATTGAGGTGTTTCCAATGAAGTTATGTACTAACATGTAATTTGGACTATAATTTTTGGAGTGCATATGTTGTGCTCATGAATGTTAGATCATTAGTTTTTAACCATTATGTGTTAGTTTTTACTATGCATATTTTTCTTAGATTATATCATGTTTATGATTTAAACCACATGGATCAAATTATATTGCTTTGGCTATTTATTATGTGGAATAGGTACACCTAATGTTTTTGATATGATGAGAAGCATTTATAGGGTGTTGTACCCTTTACACAATGAGCCACTAGGGCCAAAAAAGATCATGTCCAAAAAAACTTAAAATAACAAAGCCAAAAAACAAAACACAACAGACTAACAACCGAAGAGCACCACACAACAATATCAAACTAACAGGAATTCTCCCAATTCTGGGAGAGAGCATTGATAACATCATCACCAAACCATTCATGACTATCTTCATTAGTCTTCATGTCCACCTCATCCTTCATAACAACAGAGAGGGTGCTGGTGACATAGTGAACTAACTTGACAGTGAACTTGGTCAAGCCTCTGAACTTCTTCTCCATCTTCTCCATCCTCTCCTACATCACATGAATATCCTCCCCTTTATCTCCATCCTTCACAGTATTAGTGTGAGCCACATCTGGGTCAGAAGACTAGGACACTAAGTTCTCATTATTCACTTTTTTGAGATCCGAGATGGTGTGAGGCCCTTTAGCATAGTCCTCCTCAACATCGTCTGACTCCTCATTCCCATCACCTTTGTTGTCAGAGCGCTCGTCATCAGAATCCAACTCATTAATCTGCATTTTCTTGTTATTTTTTTCCAATCTGCATGACCTCCCGATTTTGGTCATCTCAACCCCCGTCTCCACCATCGTAGCCACCATAGTTTCTCCCTTGGAATCCTTCCCCACCACATTATTTCCTTTGATGTTCATGGCCAACAGCTCCATCAAACCCTTCCCCTCATCTTTCACATTCTTTTCGGTGGAAAGTTTGCTGACTGTCTTGGCAGGGCAAGACTTCAATTCATAGAGACCAGCTGCAACACTCGACTGGGCTAACCCAATATTTCCTTTAATCTTCTTGGGGGCTGGTTTAGGTTTAGGGGTTTCTGGAGGGATTTTTTTTTTGGGTCCTTTAGACTCAGTCGGGGAAGTAGTTTGCACAAGGGGTTCAATTTCCTCAATTCTCACGACAAAGATGGGTTTAGGCAGGTAGAGAGTGAGATGAAAGTGGTAGAGCCTTAAAATGAGACCTTGATGAAGTGATAGAGGAGGAGAATCCCCTGGGTTTTGGGTACCGGATTCCATACATTTCTCAACAAAGTTTTATAAGTCCGTAAGCAAGCAAAATGAAAAGCTTAACAGAATTTTATGGCAGAGGTGATTCAAAAGAGGAAAATGGTAGAAATAGTACATTTTGTATCTACCTTCCAGGGTGACGTACTTCATTAGGGCAAGGAAAACCTGATCCCATGGCTGCGACAGAGCCTCTCTTTCAAAACCCGACGGGTTGTGCACAGGTTCTTCATTACCAACAAAGAAATCCTTCAGGCTTTCATTATCCTGTGACTTTGTATGTTTTGGGTACTTCTTTCTGGTGCACTACAGCCCTATAGCTTGGGCTATCATCTCCTCATTAACTTCAAAGGAGATACCACCCAAGGTCACCCTACATTCTTTTCAGGAGCTCACAAACTATGCGGTAACTTAGCATCATGACCCACCAAATTCTCCATTAAAGGTACAAGCCCGCCCTCCACGCATATGTGCCAGACCAGAGGATCTTTATGGAACTCACCACAGTTATCATCCTCCATTCGCACTCTATCGCCACCCATGTCACTTCTCTGCACACAAAAAAACCAGAAAGTCCGTGAGAGTATAAGGTTTGATATTTCGATAATTTGAGAAATCTTTTGCATACATAAAATGTTAAGCCAAACATTGTAGCGTTGGGAAATCAAATCCATGTACAAGATACACACTTGAAAAGTACCATCCCAAAAGGTAATCTTGGTGATCACATTAATATGAATCTTCAAACACTTGCGGCTAGATAAGTATGAAATGATGGAATGGGAAGGTTTTCCATCCATGTTACTTTTGCACAATTCCCAATGAAATTTGGGTGCAAGGCCAAATTTAACTAAACCCAATCTCCTACCATTTAGCAAAAGCATCAAATTAGCAGGATAGAAAGGACCAATTAAGAGCTTCACCCCGTGCACGCAAGTCACATCAAATTTAAATTTAAAAATTTGCCCCATTAAACAGGTGCAAATATCAAATCTCCATATAAGATTATGTAAGGCCAGATCCAACTTGGCCGTAATCATGAAGTACTCCCCATCAATTCTCATAAAATCCTTTTCAAACATGATCTCCACCTCATTATTCCAAATTTTCCACTTGTAGGACACCTTAGCATTTAAACCCATCGACATAGCCCTGTAGACTAGAATGTGGACCCCCCATAAGGCCAAAAACATCACATAATTATTCAACATCATGGATGATACATGTGTCTTTCTCCTTTAGGATTAACCATTGAATGCTAGGCAGAAGGTTCCCCAAGTCACGTCAACACTTATAATTTTTCCAATGGGCGCCAAAATTAACCATAGAATCCGCCACTTGGTTACCCTCCTGATAAATATGGGTTGCAACCTTGAAATTTAGCTTAGAAATTAGATGTTTTATGTCTATTAAAATATCTTTAGTACTCCAACCCAATAATCTGCCCAAGTTGACCACATCAATTAAAGATTTAGGATCTCCTTCAATATGCAACTTCCCAATCCCCATAGAGATAGCCAACTGGATGCCCATTAGCAGTGCTCTAGCTTCAACAATCATAGAGGATTGAATCCCAATTCCCCCAAGTAACAAGCCACAAAATTTCCTTTGCAATCCCTTATTATACCTCCAATACTTTCCCTTCTCAGGTTGCCCTTGGCAGCACCATCAAAATTGAGTTTATGCCAACCATGGTCAGGAGGTTTCCAAATAATGCCTCATCGAGCCTGAGATCTAGAGTTGTCATAGGAATTGGCCTCCAGATTTTGGTGCCAAGCCTTAGCCATTTTTATTTCCCAATTAGTCGGGGTCTTCTCCGAAATTTTTCCTTTGAAGAGAGAAATATTTTCCATAATAAGCCTTGCCCCTATACCAAAAACCTCCTTTCTGTCTCATCTCCATGTTCCTAAAAATCCTGTTGTTCCTTTCTTTCCATAAACACCAACAAATAATGGGGGGGACTTGATTCCATATCTCACGAGGAATGGGGTGAATGAAAGGCCCAAACCAACCTAAAATAAAGGAAATAATTTCCTTGTTCATAGCCCACTGAGTACCCAAACTTTCCAAATCCATCTCCCACACACTAACAACAAATAGGCAGTGCAGAAGCAAGTGGTCCACAAATTCTTCATCACACTTGCATAACAAACATCTGTTGGGGATCTGAAATCCCCTTTTCCTCAAATTATCCTGAGTAAGAATCTTTTTATGGAAAGTAGTCCACCAAAAAAAGTTTATCTTTGGGATCATGTGTCTATTCCAAACCTGTTTCCAGGGTCCAAGGGTGCCACACTGATTAGACAATAGATTATAAGTCATTTTAACAGTAAGCTCCCCCTGCTTATCAGGAGTCCATAAATATTCATCCTCCATGTTGTTCAAAGGTAATCTTGTAAGGGCAAGAAAGTCCTGCAAGGACTTGGACAAAGCACACAACCCAGTAGATAGAGGGCAACAAAGTGTAAGATCCATGAATTTCACTTAATAGTCATAACCCATAATTGCCAAAATAATTTAATAGAACAAAATTAATATAAAAAGGTGCGGAATAATTAAATTAATTTCATCACTAAATCCAAATGGAATAATGTTCATCAATGAATCAAAGTATATCAAACAAGGTTGTACCTTCATTAGTTTTAGCCATGTAGGCTTACACATGAAGTATCATCTCAGCTATACGTTTAAATTCAAATATTGTAATGCAATTAAGGTAATAACAAGATCATAAATGCAACCACAATAGAACCATAACACAAGATTTTTCATGAGTGGAAAACCCTCGTAGGGATGAAAAACCACTCATAAAAGTGCCTCACTGGCTTAATGAAATGCCTCACCGATAGAGCCTTACTGGCTACAAAATCTCAATAGTTACAAGATGCCTCACAGGCCATGGTCATATTGTCTCATTGACAAGACTATTCATTACATATTTTTGGATATCTTGAATGCCACACATATCAAGGAGCATATGGAATTTCTTATACTAGTCACATAAGTCTACAACATTTTCAAGTTTCACCGATGTATTATCCTTACATATGAAATTTAGGTAATTCCAACACTATCATGAATTGATCCCAAGTATTTGCAAATAAGACCATTCTACTTCCAATGACCTCTCAAATATCACACAAGTATTCTTAAAGCCATAAGCCAATCACATAAAACTTCATGGAAGTAATCCTAAGCTTGCTAGTATGCACACATGTCTATGCAATTATAACAATAATGCTTACTTCTAACTCATTGATTCATAGAGGTTCCAAAAATAAGAGAACAATACTATAAAATAGTTAAGAAGTTATAGCTTATGTATGTATGAGAATACATATATACGCTAGAGAATATATGAGTATACATTCTTATAAAATCAGTAACTCAATTTAAATAAGGATATAATTCTATTTTAAGCAAGGCAGTTTCCATTCAGTACCATCAAATAATGATCATTTTAGTATACATATACTGCTAATAGATTTCATAACAACGTATATCGGCAAACATAAATAAACCTACCATATCATTCAAATTATACAAAGATTAGTTCACAAGAAATAAGCTCAACATCTAGTTTTTACATCTCTCAATTGACTCGATTTGATCAATCTGCTACACTCCAATGACTAATATAAATTAAATGCACATATATACCTTTCTATTTGCCACAAGAATCCAATAACTTATTTCTAATTTTAATGATTTACTAAAATTACTGATTTATACATAATTGGATAAAATACTTTTAGATCAGAAATATATATATACATTTTCAGAAATAAAACTTTCCCATTCACGAATATGCAGATGCATAATTAAGCACATAATATTTCCAAAGTTCACTATTTGATTTCATGAGAAAATCGTTCACAAGAAGTAAATACTTCATCTAGTTTTACAATTCACGTTGGTTTGGTTTTGACAATCTCTAACATTCCCATGGTTAGTAGCAACTTCATGCATAGTGCACTTTTCTATTGTTAACAAAGTTTCATATACTTCATTTATAATTTGATTGATACATTCTAAAGAAATAACAGGTTTGTAAGTGATGAAAGTATCACATCCAAGTAGAAGTATATTCATTTAAAGAAGAAAATTAAACATTTGCATAGTTGTCCAAATTTTTGGAATAAACAACCGAATCGAAAGATATATCATTTAAAACAAAAATTTTATTCATTTAAATTAGATTTATATCATCTACACTTTTCATAATATATTTTTACTTTGATACTTAATGTATTGGCAAACGTTTTATATATAAAGAGAAGAGCATAAAATCATATTTACAACTGTAGTTTACACATTCTAAAAAAAACAACTACAGGCATGCATTCCACTGCCTCATTATCAAAATATTTTATAAATGTTTAAATATATATGCGTGTATATATATATGTATATATATATGTATATATATATTCACATGTATTTTAATATCCATTTTTGTAAAATGCATTTGCAGCCAAACTGACATATATATAGACAACATATTATATATAAAAATATGTACACAAAAGTACACATGCATATATTTAAATGGGTCAATTTATTACATACATACATATATATGTGTGTGTGTGTATGTATATATATATTTAATTTAATACAACATATTCAAGAACTTGTTGACATGAAAAATGCTCAAAATACAGAATTTACTTACCACATGCTAGAGTATATACACCCAGAGGTATCTATATTTATATATATATACATATATATATTATAAACCAAAATTGAAATACTTTATATCCTAGAGGTTTTCGAATGAAAAATTTCAAATATAAAAAAAGAAGTGAAAGTTTAATATTCGGTTGGGCATTATCTTGCCGACAGCCCCCATGGGAGGGACGCTGCCTGTGGAGGGCAACACCCTCTCCAAAGGCCGCGACATGTGGAGGGTACTGCCTCCACAACATAGCCTTCCCCAATGGGGGGGGTGGCACGTTTGTAAATGCCCCCATAAATTCTTCCATTTGCAAAACTTAAACAATAATTCCCCAATAACAGGGGTGTCATATCTTTGAGCACTGAATTTTAATTTAAACATGAAATATTTATATATAGAAGAATGAATAATATATATATATACACACATAGCTCGTTGTTTATGTATA
The DNA here is from genome assembly GCA_007115665.2 of Sequoiadendron giganteum. Classification (NCBI taxonomy): domain Eukaryota; kingdom Viridiplantae; phylum Streptophyta; class Pinopsida; order Cupressales; family Cupressaceae; genus Sequoiadendron; species Sequoiadendron giganteum. The sequence continues at coordinate 395,124,505 of CM021106.1, forward strand.
TATATATATATCAATTTTAAAATCTGGGTTTGCAAATCCATTTTAAAATTTATAGTAGTTGTATATCTATATATAATATTATATATATTTATATATTTGTAAAATATATAAATATATGTAATTTTAACAATAGAAAGAGGAAAAAGAACAAATTGTACAACTATGCCAATGAAATTCATACAACAAGCACTCAAATACAGTGATTATGCTCAAAAGGGTTCGAAAGAGATTCAATCTTTTCACAACACAAACAATTTTTCACATAATTTGTAATTGAAATACATTGGAAGGGATTTAAAAACCTGGAAATCGCTCTCAAGTTGAAGATCCTCTTCTTGCTTCCTCTTTTTTTGTTTTGGATCTCTTGAAAATTGCTCTCTGAAGGCTTTTCCTCTTCTTCTTCTACTTTTTTTTTTTCTTGTATTCTCCCCTCTTCTTCTTGCCACCATTAAATTTTCTAAGCCTTTGAAAGCTCTACCTAACACCCATTCTTTTTCAATTATTGTTCTTGCAGGAAAATATTAAGTTCAAGAAACCATAATGTGTTTATGTTCAAGATTTTCCTCCCTTTAAATATTTCTTTGTTTTCCTTTAACCTAATCTTTAAAATCAAAATAAAATTTATTTTTATGCATGATATTCATCTTTAATAATTAATAATAATGAAATTCTATTTTAGTTGCAAATGAATACTTATCTTCAGTAAATAGTTAGAAAATACCATTTCTAAATAACAAAAAAAATATTTATCCTTAATAAGCAATAAATATATATTATTTAATTACAAATCAATTATTCATTCCAAATAAATAATAAAGAAATCTCATTCAATTGAGAATAAAAATAGTTATTCTAAATAACAAAACATTATCATGTATTTGCAAAAATAAAATCTATAGTTAAATTATATTTAATTCTTTTGTTTCATTATACTTTTATTTCATTGCTAATTAATTTAATTAATCATTCAAAAGTATGAGCAATATAATCATTCAACTAAATTAAATACTAGATGCATCAAAATAGTATTATTGAATTATAAATTATTTATTGAAAATAGGGGTCATGACATAAAGGGCCAAATCGTTCCATTTTCGGGCCTCTTGCAGGCCAAGGATATAATCCCTAATCTAGAAGCCAAAGAATAATTGAGCAGGTCTCATTAGGTTTTTGAATTCAGAATGAGACAAAGGGGTTTCAAGCAACCAAGGATCTTCCTAGAATCTGATACTGCAACCATTTCCAACTTTTCATTTCATCCCAGTCCTAAGCAACCCCTACAAACTACAAATGTTCTTCCAAGCCAAAGACCCCGAAGGGTGATCTTCAAAGAGGCAATTAATCAAAGGTCTATTTTTGGAGATACTTAGCATTCATAATTTTGCACCAATCCTTTTTGTTTCTCAGATGATCCCACCCCACTTTTGCAAGCAAAGCCTTGTTGATGCAGGGGATGTTCCTTATCCCAAGCCCACCATAAGGTTTAGGTTTAGAGACATTATCCCATTTGACTAGAGCAAATTTTTTCTTTTCCTCAGTTCTTGACCAAAGGAAATTCCTCTGGATTTTTTCAAAATTTTCAACTATATATCCAGGGATCTTGAAAATGGAGAGGAAGTAAACAGGGATCCCTTGAAGAGTCATTGATAGAAGTTGCAATTTTTTAGCATGACTGAGGATGGAACCTTTCCAACCAGCCAACTTCCTTTGTATCCTTTCAAGGACATAATTCCGGAAATTCAGGGTGACTTCCTTGATAGTAAGAAGTAAGCCAAGATACAACGACGAAGGGAGAGAACCACACAAACAACCAAGAAAAACAGTCACCCGAGCTTGCATAGATAGAGTGTTGTTGAAGAAATTGAAATATACTGGCCAATTTTTTCATTTTATTGCACAGCTAAATTCACCGATTAGCATTAGTGTAAATATAAACCGGCTGAAAGTAACCCTTTCCTTTGATCAACCCAGATCCCAATGCGGGCAAGGTTGAGAGCATACGCGAAAGGGGATCGTTAGCAAACAAAAACTTGTTGAAAGTAACTAAAAGGAAAGCAATCACTCTACCACTTATTCAGCGGGAGGACTGGAATGGAAAGTACAATACTGAATTCAAAGATGCAACTCGACCACTTATTCAATGGGAGTGGGTTGATGGCTCAGCCGATCAGCAACATGATAATGCAGTAAAATAAAGTAATAGGCGGCAAGCCAACCTCTTCCACAATCGTGGGAATTACAATGAGATAAGTAAGAGAGAGGAATGGCTGACAATACTACTTTTCAACTTACAATATCATAGAGAGCCTGCCAAGCATACATGATTAGAAGATATATCATGCTGCAATTATTGTAAAGGACTCCCCTATACGCTTCTAGACCTCCAAGACTCAAACTCAACTCCCAACTCCCATTTTTACCAATCTGGTTATGCAGACCTGCACTGAAACTGTAGAATCAACAACACAGAAAATCACCAAAATGGAGACAACTCCTTCAAAACTCGCCCAAACTTCATGAAGTAAAATGCAATACATTCTAGTACTAAAGGCACCCAAGATGAAATCATAAAACAGACCCAAAATTTCACTAATTATTTGGCACGCAAAACCAAGCAAAATAGAAAGGTACGACCCAAGAGAAGGGGCAATTTTGCTCTATAAAATCCAACACCTGGATATAAATTTTGATATTTGGAGGAAGGGGTCGTCTCAACCTTCCAAATGCATTTTCTCAATACGCATAAGAAAAATAAAATCATCCATAAACATATGATTGATTATCTAGATCAGCCATAGGCAAAACAACAACTGTGCAAATGACATAAATACATGAACTCAAACTCCAAAATGCAAAACAGTACACTAAAATCCTACTCTCAACTAGTTGCTATATTTCAAGCAAGAAGTCAAGCCTAGCTAGGAGGTATGCATCCCTCGAAGCAATCCTAATACCATTCCGGTAGTATAATTTTGCATAAAATTCAAGATGCTGAAATGAAGATCCCAAACCTCCTTTTATAAATTTGCTAAGCACCTCTAGAAGCTTCCAAAAGGTGCGCTCCACTCAAGAGTAGCCCTAATTTCTTGTTGACCCTTGACTCAAGAAATGGCGTCCCTTTTCCCAAGGTAAATCCCACACCATTTTTGACTTTTTACATTCTTCCTCAAGTGGTGTACCTTTTCTCAAGTTAGCATTATTCAACAAAGGTACAAATTCACTTAAATATTTTGGATGAGGCGCCAACCCATAGAAGTCCCCTTTTAAAAATGACTTAAGTTGTGAAGCTAGACCAAGGGGAAAAATAATTAAAATAAAACATTATTTTAATTAAAACAACTTATCTCTCCAGAACTGCATCCATGCGCCAAATCAGATACTGCCGACTGAACCATTGATGAGGCAAGTCAAGAACACTGAAGCCAACAAGACCACTACTAGAAATAGAACTTACTAAAAATAGTAAATTTCAGAAGTAACTCGGATCTTTATGCCAGACATACCATCGCGAAGCTCTCTGAAAACCCAGAAAAGAGCTGCCAACCAAACACCAAGATTCCAGAAGCACACTCCCACAAAAGCTGAAACATCCTCCTAGAAGACAGGGAACCCTAATTCTGCTTCTGAGTAGTCTATGGGTTACCAGGATAGACTAATGGCCAATTGTCGGATCACTGTCCAGAGGGGGACATTACAGTCTGCCCTTCCCAAAATTGCTTGCCCACAAGCAATTGTAAACTAGGATGCTGCAAGATCTCCTCATTCTCCCAAGTGGCATCCTCTAATGAAAAATTCTTCCATTTCACCAAATATTCTTTGATTGTCCTTCTCCTCAAAGAACGTTCCCGAGAATTGATAATTTCTTCAGGAACTAGCACCAACAATCCTTCGTCATCCAGTGGGGGGAGATCAGATGAAACAATATTATGTCCCAATGCCTTTTTGAGGCGAGACACATGGAAGACATTGTGTACTTTACTGCTAGGTGGTAATTCTAACTCATAGGCTATTGCACCCACCTTTCTGATAACTCTGAAAGGTCCATAGAAGCGGGGTTTTAGCTTCTCAACTCCACTCTTCTTGAGAGTAGACTATCTGTATGGCTAAAGGTGAAGGTAGACCATGTCTCCCACCTCGAAGGAGCGCTCAACACATCGCTGATCAGTGTACAACTTCTGCTGATTCTGAGCAATCTGAATGTTGTTCCTTGATGATTTCAGAATATCCTGACTTTGCTGCAACATATCTCTAGCCTATGGTGCCTTGCTATCCCCAAACACCAAATCTGCAACGCTAATAGCCTTATAACCATAGAGGGCTTTGAATGGAGACATCCTAATGGACATGTGATAGGATGAATTGTAGCAGTATTCTCCCAAATGAAGCCATCTGACCCAAGCCTTCTGCTGTTCTGAAACATAGTTCTGGAGATAACCCTCCAACCACTTGTTCACAATCTTTGTTTGCCCATCGATTTGGGAGTGATAACTGGTACTTGGAGTAAGCATCGTACCACTCATCCAAAAAATTTCTTGCCAAAAGGTGCTTAGGAACTTGCTGTCCCTATCACTCACAATATTCTTTGGTAAACCGTGCAACTTGAACACCTCATGAAAGAACAACTCAGCCACTTGAGCTACTATAAATGAACTGGTGATGGTGAAGAAATGAGCAAACTTTGTTAGTCTGTCAACTACCACAAAGATGCAATCCTTCCCTTGTGTCTTAGGCAACCCCGTGATGAAGTCCATGGAGATGCTTTCCCATTTTTGATTAGGAATGGGTAGGGGCTGCAACAGTCCAGCGGGGTATGTGTGCTCATTTTTGTTCATTTGGAAAGTATGGCATTCCATGATGTAGCTCAACACCTCATTCTTCAACCCCTTCCATGTGAATCTCTCTCGGATCTGCCGGTAAGTCTTAAAGTAGCCTTGGTGACCAACAAGTGGAATGTCATGGAAGGTTTGCAAAACCTTCTTTTTGAGCTTGGAATCAAACACCAAAAAGATCCTATCCTTGTAATGTATCAACCCATCAACTACCTTGTACTTTTCATCTTGGCAAGTACCTTCAATAATGCTGGTTGCAAACTGATTTTTGGCATAATCAGCAAGCAACAACTCTCTCCAATCAGCTGTAAGCTCGCATAATGAGCTCAAGTGAGGCCTTTGAGACAATGCGTCTGCCACCACATTATTCTTCCCCTTGACATACTCAATATCGAAATCATAAGCCTGTAGCTTACTCACCCACTTCTGTTGTCTTTCGTTTAGGTCCTTCTGATGCATGAAGTGTTTGAGACTGTTGTGATCAGTCTTGACAACAAACTTACTCCCCACCAAGTATTGTCTAAACTTGGCTAATGTGTGCATGATTGCAAGCATTTCCTTGTCATAAATCGAGTAGGTTCTTTCAATGCCTCTTATTTTTCTGCTTTCAAACACAATGGGATGCTTTTCCTGTATCAAAACAACACCAACTCCCTCTCCTGAAGCATCACATTGCAGCTCAAAAGATTTGGAGAAATCCGGTATAGCCAGAACCGGACAAGAGCTCATGATCCTCTTGAATTTATCAAAGACAACTTGTGCCTTTTCTGTCCACAAGAATGCTCCCTTTTTGGTTAGATCAATAAGAGGAGAAATACTTTGGGAATAAACCTTCACAAATCTTTTGTAAAATCCACATAGACCCAAGAATCCTCTTAAATGGGTTAGGGTTTCCGGGGTTGGCCAATCCATGATAGCCCTGATTTTTTCTGGATCAACTCTGACTCCCTCTGCACTGATGATGTGGCCCAAGTAGAGTAACTCTCCCATACCAAACTCACACTTTGTTTCCTTTGCAAAGAAGCTTTCTGTCTCAAGGATACTAAGCACTTCCTCTAAGTGCTTGAGGTGTTCTTCCCACGTCCTGCTGTAAATGAGGATTTCATCAAAGAATATCAACACAAACTTCATTAACTACCTCTGGAAAGTTCGGTTCATGCAGGATTGGATAGTGGCCGAAGCATTAGTCAGCCCAAATGGCATAAATAAGAATTTGAAGTGACCATAGTGGCACCTGAATGCTGTCTTCTCCACATCTGATCCCCTCATTCGAATCTGATAGTATCCTGACCTTAAGTCGATCTTTGAGAAAAACTTAGCACCGTGCAGCTCATCAATGAGTTCATCGATTCGGGGAATGGGATACCGATTCTTGATGGTGCTTTGGTTCAAGGCATGATAATCCACACACATGCGGATGGTGCCATCCTTCTTCTTCACAAGAACCACTACTGAAGCGAAGGGACTTTTACTTGGGCAAATGAAGCCCATCTCCAAAAGCTCCATTATGTTTTTCTCAATTTCATCCTTTTGTTTCTTAGGATATCGGTATGGTGTTGTGATTACCGGTTTAGCTCCTTCCTTCTGCTCAATGACATGCTCAAACCCTCTATCTGGAGGTGGCCCTAGTGGTAAATCAGCAAACATTTTACTTTTCTTTGTAAGCACAGATTGAATATTTGGTGGATATTCCCTCTTTGTCTCAATTGGGCTAGCTGGAAGAATGATGCACTCTGCAGCCCACTCAACCGCATCATGTCGGATCAACCTTTCCATCCTTTTGAAAGAGACAATTCGAGGACCTCCATTTGGCATTCCTCTTAGCACAACTCTCTTCCCATCGGATTGGAACTTAAGATCCATGGTTTGCAGGTTCAAGGAGATCTCTCCAAGAGATCGCAGCCATTGAATGCCAAGGACAGCATCAGTATCCCCAATGTTAACAACATAGAAGTCATCTTTGACTTCATGGTTACCTAACTGTAAGGACATGTTAGTAAGCTTGTGAGTGCAAGCAATGTGGAACCCATCCGCAACCATCACTTTGAAACCTTCAAACTCTTTCGTCTTGAGGTTCTTCTTTGCAACCAATCCTTCATCAATGAAGTTGTGTGTTGCTCCGGTATCAATTAGGGCAATAACTCGATGCTTCCCAATTGAGCCATGAAGCTTGAAGGATTCGTTCTTTTGGAAACTTGAGAGTTGGGAAAAGGTGCCCTCACCTCCCTGTTCTTCTCCCACTTCTTTTGGCTCATGTTCTTCATCACTCTTAGCAATTTCTGATTGTTGTTCTAAGTGATCAGATTCTGATCCATAATCAGAATAGGCCTCCATATGGTTAGAATGGCCTCTACCATAACATCTGTGTCCCCTTGTCCAAGGTTCTTTGCAAGTGTAACACTTCCTTTCTTTCCTTAGCTTCTCTGTAGCATCATCATCCAATCGAGGAGGAAATTTCTTGTGCTGATTTGGAGGATGCCTTTTGTCTTGTCTATGGGGAAAAGGCTTGGATGAAAATTTGGGCCTAGGTGCGGACAACTCCATGTTTCTAGCCTTTTTGATAGACTCTTCAAGACTGGGTGGGTCGAAAGCCTTTACCCATCCTTTCAATGGCTCCATTAGTCCTTCTGAAAATAGCACCACTAATCTTCTCTCGGTGATGTTGGGCACCATCATGGAAAGCCTTTGGAAATCCCCAATGTATGATTCCAAGGAACCATGTTGTTTCAGCTGAGCAAGCTCTTTGAATTTCACCTCAGGATCCTTAGTGTCAAATCTGTAAATTAGCTTGTCAGTGTGTTGGCACTCTCAAATTTTGCAAATTTGAGGTGTCCATTTCAAGAATTTTGTTTTGCACTTTCAGAAGTGCACTTGAAGGGTCAGTTTGAATGACCCACTTTGGAGAATCAGAACTTGAGGCATGTTGATTTCCAAGAAAAACCCATTTGCAGACGTGTTTGATTGACATATGTGAGTGTGTGTGTCAATTTTCAGCTTCCCACGATAGGTTCTGTCAGGGTTTTGAAAAGTGAAGAAGTTAGAGGTTTACACAATACATTGTTTCTGATTTGTGATTTAAAGCAGCCTCTTATTTGAAAGCACAGATTTACCGCCATTTATTTATTATATATCCAAGAAAATAGAATGTTGTTCTGTGTTCCCCATACCTAAATGATCTCATATGTTAGTTTGCAGAACTTCATGATTTGATTTACTATTTTTAGCAGATTGAAACCAAGTGATGTTTGTTCAGTTTCACATCTACATTCCTAACAGCCCTTCTGAGTGGTCAACTTCGATCGTTAATATCTTTTGATCAAAGATGTTTCATGGAACAGTTTGCACTTTTTCCAAAGTAGCAGAAGAAAACAAATTTGGCAACCTTGATTTACCATTTCACTTAATTGCATCTGGATGTTGTCTGGGATGATTTAGTTGAAACTTGTTTGAAAATAAAAAATTTTTTAACCCGAATACTTAGGACTGGAGCATGCTTGGCAAGATTATGAAATTGCAAATTGATAAAATGCCCCAAATAGATGGCGAATTGCTTGCTTGGTGTTTTCTAAAGACAATGACAACATATGCAAGTGAAATGTGGAAG
>CM021106.1:395133037-395184572 GCA_007115665.2 Sequoiadendron giganteum
TCAAGAACTTGTTGACATGAAAAATGCTCAAAATACAGAATTTACTTACCACATGCTAGAGTATATACACCCAGAGGTATCTATATTTATATATATATACATATATATATTATAAACCAAAATTGAAATACTTTATATCCTAGAGGTTTTCGAATGAAAAATTTCAAATATAAAAAAAGAAGTGAAAGTTTAATATTCGGTTGGGCATTATCTTGCCGACAGCCCCCATGGGAGGGACGCTGCCTGTGGAGGGCAACACCCTCTCCAAAGGCCGCGACATGTGGAGGGTACTGCCTCCACAACATAGCCTTCCCCAATGGGGGGGGTGGCACGTTTGTAAATGCCCCCATAAATTCTTCCATTTGCAAAACTTAAACAATAATTCCCCAATAACAGGGGTGTCATATCTTTGAGCACTGAATTTTAATTTAAACATGAAATATTTATATATAGAAGAATGAATAATATATATATATACACACATAGCTCGTTGTTTATGTATATATATATATATCAATTTTAAAATCTGGGTTTGCAAATCCATTTTAAAATTTATAGTAGTTGTATATCTATATATAATATTATATATATTTATATATTTGTAAAATATATAAATATATGTAATTTTAACAATAGAAAGAGGAAAAAGAACAAATTGTACAACTATGCCAATGAAATTCATACAACAAGCACTCAAATACAGTGATTATGCTCAAAAGGGTTCGAAAGAGATTCAATCTTTTCACAACACAAACAATTTTTCACATAATTTGTAATTGAAATACATTGGAAGGGATTTAAAAACCTGGAAATCGCTCTCAAGTTGAAGATCCTCTTCTTGCTTCCTCTTTTTTTGTTTTGGATCTCTTGAAAATTGCTCTCTGAAGGCTTTTCCTCTTCTTCTTCTACTTTTTTTTTTTCTTGTATTCTCCCCTCTTCTTCTTGCCACCATTAAATTTTCTAAGCCTTTGAAAGCTCTACCTAACACCCATTCTTTTTCAATTATTGTTCTTGCAGGAAAATATTAAGTTCAAGAAACCATAATGTGTTTATGTTCAAGATTTTCCTCCCTTTAAATATTTCTTTGTTTTCCTTTAACCTAATCTTTAAAATCAAAATAAAATTTATTTTTATGCATGATATTCATCTTTAATAATTAATAATAATGAAATTCTATTTTAGTTGCAAATGAATACTTATCTTCAGTAAATAGTTAGAAAATACCATTTCTAAATAACAAAAAAAATATTTATCCTTAATAAGCAATAAATATATATTATTTAATTACAAATCAATTATTCATTCCAAATAAATAATAAAGAAATCTCATTCAATTGAGAATAAAAATAGTTATTCTAAATAACAAAACATTATCATGTATTTGCAAAAATAAAATCTATAGTTAAATTATATTTAATTCTTTTGTTTCATTATACTTTTATTTCATTGCTAATTAATTTAATTAATCATTCAAAAGTATGAGCAATATAATCATTCAACTAAATTAAATACTAGATGCATCAAAATAGTATTATTGAATTATAAATTATTTATTGAAAATAGGGGTCATGACATAAAGGGCCAAATCGTTCCATTTTCGGGCCTCTTGCAGGCCAAGGATATAATCCCTAATCTAGAAGCCAAAGAATAATTGAGCAGGTCTCATTAGGTTTTTGAATTCAGAATGAGACAAAGGGGTTTCAAGCAACCAAGGATCTTCCTAGAATCTGATACTGCAACCATTTCCAACTTTTCATTTCATCCCAGTCCTAAGCAACCCCTACAAACTACAAATGTTCTTCCAAGCCAAAGACCCCGAAGGGTGATCTTCAAAGAGGCAATTAATCAAAGGTCTATTTTTGGAGATACTTAGCATTCATAATTTTGCACCAATCCTTTTTGTTTCTCAGATGATCCCACCCCACTTTTGCAAGCAAAGCCTTGTTGATGCAGGGGATGTTCCTTATCCCAAGCCCACCATAAGGTTTAGGTTTAGAGACATTATCCCATTTGACTAGAGCAAATTTTTTCTTTTCCTCAGTTCTTGACCAAAGGAAATTCCTCTGGATTTTTTCAAAATTTTCAACTATATATCCAGGGATCTTGAAAATGGAGAGGAAGTAAACAGGGATCCCTTGAAGAGTCATTGATAGAAGTTGCAATTTTTTAGCATGACTGAGGATGGAACCTTTCCAACCAGCCAACTTCCTTTGTATCCTTTCAAGGACATAATTCCGGAAATTCAGGGTGACTTCCTTGATAGTAAGAAGTAAGCCAAGATACAACGACGAAGGGAGAGAACCACACAAACAACCAAGAAAAACAGTCACCCGAGCTTGCATAGATAGAGTGTTGTTGAAGAAATTGAAATATACTGGCCAATTTTTTCATTTTATTGCACAGCTAAATTCACCGATTAGCATTAGTGTAAATATAAACCGGCTGAAAGTAACCCTTTCCTTTGATCAACCCAGATCCCAATGCGGGCAAGGTTGAGAGCATACGCGAAAGGGGATCGTTAGCAAACAAAAACTTGTTGAAAGTAACTAAAAGGAAAGCAATCACTCTACCACTTATTCAGCGGGAGGACTGGAATGGAAAGTACAATACTGAATTCAAAGATGCAACTCGACCACTTATTCAATGGGAGTGGGTTGATGGCTCAGCCGATCAGCAACATGATAATGCAGTAAAATAAAGTAATAGGCGGCAAGCCAACCTCTTCCACAATCGTGGGAATTACAATGAGATAAGTAAGAGAGAGGAATGGCTGACAATACTACTTTTCAACTTACAATATCATAGAGAGCCTGCCAAGCATACATGATTAGAAGATATATCATGCTGCAATTATTGTAAAGGACTCCCCTATACGCTTCTAGACCTCCAAGACTCAAACTCAACTCCCAACTCCCATTTTTACCAATCTGGTTATGCAGACCTGCACTGAAACTGTAGAATCAACAACACAGAAAATCACCAAAATGGAGACAACTCCTTCAAAACTCGCCCAAACTTCATGAAGTAAAATGCAATACATTCTAGTACTAAAGGCACCCAAGATGAAATCATAAAACAGACCCAAAATTTCACTAATTATTTGGCACGCAAAACCAAGCAAAATAGAAAGGTACGACCCAAGAGAAGGGGCAATTTTGCTCTATAAAATCCAACACCTGGATATAAATTTTGATATTTGGAGGAAGGGGTCGTCTCAACCTTCCAAATGCATTTTCTCAATACGCATAAGAAAAATAAAATCATCCATAAACATATGATTGATTATCTAGATCAGCCATAGGCAAAACAACAACTGTGCAAATGACATAAATACATGAACTCAAACTCCAAAATGCAAAACAGTACACTAAAATCCTACTCTCAACTAGTTGCTATATTTCAAGCAAGAAGTCAAGCCTAGCTAGGAGGTATGCATCCCTCGAAGCAATCCTAATACCATTCCGGTAGTATAATTTTGCATAAAATTCAAGATGCTGAAATGAAGATCCCAAACCTCCTTTTATAAATTTGCTAAGCACCTCTAGAAGCTTCCAAAAGGTGCGCTCCACTCAAGAGTAGCCCTAATTTCTTGTTGACCCTTGACTCAAGAAATGGCGTCCCTTTTCCCAAGGTAAATCCCACACCATTTTTGACTTTTTACATTCTTCCTCAAGTGGTGTACCTTTTCTCAAGTTAGCATTATTCAACAAAGGTACAAATTCACTTAAATATTTTGGATGAGGCGCCAACCCATAGAAGTCCCCTTTTAAAAATGACTTAAGTTGTGAAGCTAGACCAAGGGGAAAAATAATTAAAATAAAACATTATTTTAATTAAAACAACTTATCTCTCCAGAACTGCATCCATGCGCCAAATCAGATACTGCCGACTGAACCATTGATGAGGCAAGTCAAGAACACTGAAGCCAACAAGACCACTACTAGAAATAGAACTTACTAAAAATAGTAAATTTCAGAAGTAACTCGGATCTTTATGCCAGACATACCATCGCGAAGCTCTCTGAAAACCCAGAAAAGAGCTGCCAACCAAACACCAAGATTCCAGAAGCACACTCCCACAAAAGCTGAAACATCCTCCTAGAAGACAGGGAACCCTAATTCTGCTTCTGAGTAGTCTATGGGTTACCAGGATAGACTAATGGCCAATTGTCGGATCACTGTCCAGAGGGGGACATTACAGTCTGCCCTTCCCAAAATTGCTTGCCCACAAGCAATTGTAAACTAGGATGCTGCAAGATCTCCTCATTCTCCCAAGTGGCATCCTCTAATGAAAAATTCTTCCATTTCACCAAATATTCTTTGATTGTCCTTCTCCTCAAAGAACGTTCCCGAGAATTGATAATTTCTTCAGGAACTAGCACCAACAATCCTTCGTCATCCAGTGGGGGGAGATCAGATGAAACAATATTATGTCCCAATGCCTTTTTGAGGCGAGACACATGGAAGACATTGTGTACTTTACTGCTAGGTGGTAATTCTAACTCATAGGCTATTGCACCCACCTTTCTGATAACTCTGAAAGGTCCATAGAAGCGGGGTTTTAGCTTCTCAACTCCACTCTTCTTGAGAGTAGACTATCTGTATGGCTAAAGGTGAAGGTAGACCATGTCTCCCACCTCGAAGGAGCGCTCAACACATCGCTGATCAGTGTACAACTTCTGCTGATTCTGAGCAATCTGAATGTTGTTCCTTGATGATTTCAGAATATCCTGACTTTGCTGCAACATATCTCTAGCCTATGGTGCCTTGCTATCCCCAAACACCAAATCTGCAACGCTAATAGCCTTATAACCATAGAGGGCTTTGAATGGAGACATCCTAATGGACATGTGATAGGATGAATTGTAGCAGTATTCTCCCAAATGAAGCCATCTGACCCAAGCCTTCTGCTGTTCTGAAACATAGTTCTGGAGATAACCCTCCAACCACTTGTTCACAATCTTTGTTTGCCCATCGATTTGGGAGTGATAACTGGTACTTGGAGTAAGCATCGTACCACTCATCCAAAAAATTTCTTGCCAAAAGGTGCTTAGGAACTTGCTGTCCCTATCACTCACAATATTCTTTGGTAAACCGTGCAACTTGAACACCTCATGAAAGAACAACTCAGCCACTTGAGCTACTATAAATGAACTGGTGATGGTGAAGAAATGAGCAAACTTTGTTAGTCTGTCAACTACCACAAAGATGCAATCCTTCCCTTGTGTCTTAGGCAACCCCGTGATGAAGTCCATGGAGATGCTTTCCCATTTTTGATTAGGAATGGGTAGGGGCTGCAACAGTCCAGCGGGGTATGTGTGCTCATTTTTGTTCATTTGGAAAGTATGGCATTCCATGATGTAGCTCAACACCTCATTCTTCAACCCCTTCCATGTGAATCTCTCTCGGATCTGCCGGTAAGTCTTAAAGTAGCCTTGGTGACCAACAAGTGGAATGTCATGGAAGGTTTGCAAAACCTTCTTTTTGAGCTTGGAATCAAACACCAAAAAGATCCTATCCTTGTAATGTATCAACCCATCAACTACCTTGTACTTTTCATCTTGGCAAGTACCTTCAATAATGCTGGTTGCAAACTGATTTTTGGCATAATCAGCAAGCAACAACTCTCTCCAATCAGCTGTAAGCTCGCATAATGAGCTCAAGTGAGGCCTTTGAGACAATGCGTCTGCCACCACATTATTCTTCCCCTTGACATACTCAATATCGAAATCATAAGCCTGTAGCTTACTCACCCACTTCTGTTGTCTTTCGTTTAGGTCCTTCTGATGCATGAAGTGTTTGAGACTGTTGTGATCAGTCTTGACAACAAACTTACTCCCCACCAAGTATTGTCTAAACTTGGCTAATGTGTGCATGATTGCAAGCATTTCCTTGTCATAAATCGAGTAGGTTCTTTCAATGCCTCTTATTTTTCTGCTTTCAAACACAATGGGATGCTTTTCCTGTATCAAAACAACACCAACTCCCTCTCCTGAAGCATCACATTGCAGCTCAAAAGATTTGGAGAAATCCGGTATAGCCAGAACCGGACAAGAGCTCATGATCCTCTTGAATTTATCAAAGACAACTTGTGCCTTTTCTGTCCACAAGAATGCTCCCTTTTTGGTTAGATCAATAAGAGGAGAAATACTTTGGGAATAAACCTTCACAAATCTTTTGTAAAATCCACATAGACCCAAGAATCCTCTTAAATGGGTTAGGGTTTCCGGGGTTGGCCAATCCATGATAGCCCTGATTTTTTCTGGATCAACTCTGACTCCCTCTGCACTGATGATGTGGCCCAAGTAGAGTAACTCTCCCATACCAAACTCACACTTTGTTTCCTTTGCAAAGAAGCTTTCTGTCTCAAGGATACTAAGCACTTCCTCTAAGTGCTTGAGGTGTTCTTCCCACGTCCTGCTGTAAATGAGGATTTCATCAAAGAATATCAACACAAACTTCATTAACTACCTCTGGAAAGTTCGGTTCATGCAGGATTGGATAGTGGCCGAAGCATTAGTCAGCCCAAATGGCATAAATAAGAATTTGAAGTGACCATAGTGGCACCTGAATGCTGTCTTCTCCACATCTGATCCCCTCATTCGAATCTGATAGTATCCTGACCTTAAGTCGATCTTTGAGAAAAACTTAGCACCGTGCAGCTCATCAATGAGTTCATCGATTCGGGGAATGGGATACCGATTCTTGATGGTGCTTTGGTTCAAGGCATGATAATCCACACACATGCGGATGGTGCCATCCTTCTTCTTCACAAGAACCACTACTGAAGCGAAGGGACTTTTACTTGGGCAAATGAAGCCCATCTCCAAAAGCTCCATTATGTTTTTCTCAATTTCATCCTTTTGTTTCTTAGGATATCGGTATGGTGTTGTGATTACCGGTTTAGCTCCTTCCTTCTGCTCAATGACATGCTCAAACCCTCTATCTGGAGGTGGCCCTAGTGGTAAATCAGCAAACATTTTACTTTTCTTTGTAAGCACAGATTGAATATTTGGTGGATATTCCCTCTTTGTCTCAATTGGGCTAGCTGGAAGAATGATGCACTCTGCAGCCCACTCAACCGCATCATGTCGGATCAACCTTTCCATCCTTTTGAAAGAGACAATTCGAGGACCTCCATTTGGCATTCCTCTTAGCACAACTCTCTTCCCATCGGATTGGAACTTAAGATCCATGGTTTGCAGGTTCAAGGAGATCTCTCCAAGAGATCGCAGCCATTGAATGCCAAGGACAGCATCAGTATCCCCAATGTTAACAACATAGAAGTCATCTTTGACTTCATGGTTACCTAACTGTAAGGACATGTTAGTAAGCTTGTGAGTGCAAGCAATGTGGAACCCATCCGCAACCATCACTTTGAAACCTTCAAACTCTTTCGTCTTGAGGTTCTTCTTTGCAACCAATCCTTCATCAATGAAGTTGTGTGTTGCTCCGGTATCAATTAGGGCAATAACTCGATGCTTCCCAATTGAGCCATGAAGCTTGAAGGATTCGTTCTTTTGGAAACTTGAGAGTTGGGAAAAGGTGCCCTCACCTCCCTGTTCTTCTCCCACTTCTTTTGGCTCATGTTCTTCATCACTCTTAGCAATTTCTGATTGTTGTTCTAAGTGATCAGATTCTGATCCATAATCAGAATAGGCCTCCATATGGTTAGAATGGCCTCTACCATAACATCTGTGTCCCCTTGTCCAAGGTTCTTTGCAAGTGTAACACTTCCTTTCTTTCCTTAGCTTCTCTGTAGCATCATCATCCAATCGAGGAGGAAATTTCTTGTGCTGATTTGGAGGATGCCTTTTGTCTTGTCTATGGGGAAAAGGCTTGGATGAAAATTTGGGCCTAGGTGCGGACAACTCCATGTTTCTAGCCTTTTTGATAGACTCTTCAAGACTGGGTGGGTCGAAAGCCTTTACCCATCCTTTCAATGGCTCCATTAGTCCTTCTGAAAATAGCACCACTAATCTTCTCTCGGTGATGTTGGGCACCATCATGGAAAGCCTTTGGAAATCCCCAATGTATGATTCCAAGGAACCATGTTGTTTCAGCTGAGCAAGCTCTTTGAATTTCACCTCAGGATCCTTAGTGTCAAATCTGTAAATTAGCTTGTCAGTGTGTTGGCACTCTCAAATTTTGCAAATTTGAGGTGTCCATTTCAAGAATTTTGTTTTGCACTTTCAGAAGTGCACTTGAAGGGTCAGTTTGAATGACCCACTTTGGAGAATCAGAACTTGAGGCATGTTGATTTCCAAGAAAAACCCATTTGCAGACGTGTTTGATTGACATATGTGAGTGTGTGTGTCAATTTTCAGCTTCCCACGATAGGTTCTGTCAGGGTTTTGAAAAGTGAAGTTGGAGGGGTTTTGCACTATTCTGTTGTTTGCAGATTTGTCAGTTTGCGAAACGGCCTCTTGTTTGAGCTTGGATTTCGCAACCATTTGACTGTTATGTCAAAATGAATGTTGTTCTGTGTTCTCCATACCTAAATGATCTCAGGTGTCAGTTTTCAAAACCTAGTGATTTGATTTGCTATTTTTAGCAGATCGAAACCAAATGTTGTTTGCTCAGTTTTGCAGTTGCATTCCTGATAGCCCTTCTGACTGGTCAACTTTGGTCGTTAATATCTTTTGATCAAAGATGTTTCATGGGAATTCCTTTTACACACGTGCTTAGGGTATCTTATTGTTCCACTGTATCTGATGGCAGCTCGCCAGGGGTTGATTTGCTATTTTTACAAATCGGTAGTTGGATCAGTTTCAATTGGTTCAGAACGGTTGTTGTTTCAGAAAATTTTAATCGGGCAACTTCGCTAATTAATATCTAGGTCCTCATGATCTATTTCTCTGATCCGTCTTTTGCATTGTACCGATGGATCAAATGACTATGTGCTTGCAAGTTTTTAAGTTTTCACGAGGTCATTTTCCCAATTTTCAAGATCGGTTCCTGAGGCAACCTGGCCTGTTTTGCACTTTTTCCAAAAGTGACAGAAAACAAATTTTGACGGCAACCCAGTTTACCATTTCACTTCAATTGCATCTGGATGTTGTCCTGGGATGATTTGAGTTTGAAACTTGTTTGAAAATAAAAAAATTTTTAGCCAGGCCACTTGGGACCCGACATGCTTGGCAAGATTATGAAATTGCAAATTGATAAAATGCCCCAAATAGATGGTGAATTGCTTGTTTGGTGTTTTCTAAAGAAAATGACAACAAATGCAAGTGAAATGTGGAAGCAGTTCAGAGTGTTGAGGCCCACATGGTGTAAAATCTGTTCTCAATTGAAGAATAAATCGAGCAATTGGGGGTCAAAGGATTCATTGCTGAGATTAAGGGATGACTACTTGATAAAGTAAAATGTATAGATGATTTTAAAAGTGGATAGATTGGTGGGCTAGAATGAAATTCATTTGATCTTAGATTTGAGAAATGGTCCATGAATGGTTTTTTCCATTTTGAAAAACAAAAGGCGAAAGGACTTTTGGAAGCTCTCAATCAAATGTAATGAATGGAGTATGTGCCCATGGTTGAATATACTTCATCAAATACTTTGTGCTACTTGCAGGCAGTTTTGACTAGTGTGGTTGGACTAATTTCAAGGATTCCTGAATGCAAAAGCGAAATGATTCAAAATCCTATGAAATGAATCGGATGACATAATTTTATGTTGATTATTCAAATGGAATGAGACAATCACTACACAAATACACGGTGTATCAAAACACAGTTGAGAAAATTTTGTTGAATGTGCCTCTGAAGCTTTTAAGTAAATGTAATTGGCAGATGCATTGTTGTTCTTCCTGCTCAACTGCCTAATGTCGACTGGTATTTGCAGTGTATGTTGCAGGAAATTGTATCAAAATTGTTTTGGCAATTTCTTTTAATGAGTCCCGGTGGAGACCACTGCGCCAGCCAGAGGAGGAAACTCTAGGCCAAACACAAAGGTAGAGCCCACGTTGCCAGCAAGTGTGGAAGCTCGCAGCCAATGAAGAGTGTGAGGCAATGAGATGGAGAAGACCCATGGCTAGCACGCACAGACCAATGTGGAGTTTTGGAACAGGTATAGACATCCATCAGGCCAGCGGTGGTGGGCACAAGGAATTCAACAGGGGCGCAACTAGAAATGGTTGGAGCTCGTGGACTTGTTAGGAGGCATCAGAAACTTCAAACCAATGGAGGCTCACATTGTAAGTGGGGTGTGGGCATCCAGTAAACACAGTATTGCCGAGGATGTGTGCATCCACATAGCAGAACTGGAAGCACACGCAGGAGGCGCGACCAGGGAAAAGCAAGGAGCAAATTGGTAGGTATGGGGCCCGTACCAGTTGAAGGGAGGAGCTCGCGGCCTGCAGAGGAGGAAGTGGCCAGCAGTTGGAAGCCCACGACCAGAAGGAAGTATGAAGGAAGAAAAGAATACTAGTGAGGGAGAGAATCCCACGTAGAAAGAGGACAACCAGCCAGCAAAGCAGGGAAAACCCATGCGCATAACAGTCAATGAAGGGCCAGCGCCAGTGGAAGTATGGAGATGGCACGGGCCAGTCAACATAGAGGAGAAAGCCCATGCCAAACACAATAGGAAGCCCGCGCAGTTAAGTGTGGATGTGGCTAGCAGTGAAGGTAGGGCCCGCATGATGGAGGACCCATGGCATAATGCAGGTAGGAGACCTGGCCAGAGAGTGGAAGCCCGCGGCCAGTATGAGGTGCGCGCTTTCCACAGAAACCAGAGAGGCATGGATGAGCCCAAGAGTAGTCACCAAAGGAGATCACCATGCATAACAGAAGAGGTAAAGGGCGCGCATGAAGGAACTGGCCGCCATTGCAGGCACGGTGAAGCACAGAGAAAGCAAAAGATTAGGGCAACACACAAAAGCAACTTGATAAAACTACGGAGGAGATTGTAGGTTGGATGCAGCCTCATCCTCACCGTTGCTCGCCAAATCATAATCAGAAGGAGCACGGTGGATACACATCATGGGATGGCGGGGAGATGGGGAGAGGAGTAAGTTAAAATATGAAATGTTAATGTTTTCCCCGAGGCTCAGTCAAAGCAAATTTTATTAAATGAGGTTAAATGAAGTGGTGGGGCCGATGCAACATCTTTGCCGTTGCCCGCCATTTCGCAATCAAGAAATGCCCAAGGAGTATGGATTGCGGGATGGCGGGGAGAGAGGAAAAGATAAAAACATTTAAAAATAAATTAAATGCTATGGCTATATGGTATGATCAAATGGTATTTAATTGAGGGGTGGGGCCCGTTTTATCTTCTCTCGGGTATTAAATTAGATTTTATTGATTGAAATGAGGAGTGTCCGTTAAAAGCATGGGTGAAATTTTATACGCCAGGGTTAATAAAATGATTTTGTATTTATTTTAGAATGGGGCCTGGGATTTGTTTTTTATAAAGTAAATATATTTACTTTATGAGTAGATATTATTTGTCGAGAGGTGAAATGCGGAGGAAAAACAGTGGAAATGAGGGGCAAATATTTTAGAGTGAAATGTAAGACACGGGTAAAGTTGAATTGTGTCTGGGGGATTTTATGGCAAAATATTTTAATTAAATGCATATGAAAGTGCATTTGGGAATGAGGTGAATTTAGTATTCACTTTGTGGTGAGACATTTTACTTTGCTGGGAAATAAAGTAAGTGGTAATTACTTTGCTGCTGAGTAAAGTATTTCAAATACTTTACATGAATTTTAATGTAAATGTGATATTTTATTTACTGGTCAGTGAATAAAATAAAAGCAGCAGTAAGTAAGCAAACAGAGTAAATTGCAGCAAAGGGAAAAACAGAAAAATAACAGAAGAGGATTTTCACGGGGGTAGAGAGTTTTTCTTTCTGCTGCAAATAATGAGTGAAGAGTGGACACATGGCATTTTTCTGTTGAAGAACAAATTGAACACATGCTATTTTGAAACAGAATCAAGTTTGTTGCAGGGAAATGAAGAGGATATTTTGCAGATCACTGTTCAACGGTGGAGATGCTTCCAGATGGCTGTTCCTGTTCGGATTTAGGGTTTCTTCTGGAATCTCTTCTCCTCTTCTTATTCTTTTCTTCTCTCATTTTAAAAAGGTTGGCAAGTTAGGTTAGCAAGTAACCTAGCCAAAATTCTAGTGTAGAGCTGCATAAAAAATGTAAAATCTGTAGTTACAGAGGCAATGCAAGTGGGTTTTGTGTCATTCTGTTGTAGGATTTGAGTTTATTGGGTTTTAGTGTTTCAAAATAGTACTGGCATTTGAGTTTACCTAAAAAATCCAGGCTCATGTCTCTCCTATGTGCAAGTGTATTCAAATTTTGAATGAAATAATCAAGGGTTATTCTGTTCTTCTCACTATTGTGGTGTGTGCAATTCTAGTTTTATCTTTGATTCAAGGAATTAATTAAACTGCTTAAATGAGATTGCAGATTGATATGTTTTGTACAAGGATTGGGTGAGAAGTATTGAGCTGAGGTACAAATTGGTGATACTGTAAGGCAGTATGATCAAAGATATGTTATGCTATGTGTTAAAATCTGCAATGAACCATTAGGTGTTGATGAATTTGACTCCTCCAATGGATATGGCACTGGTCCGATTTGCATTTGTTCTTTGTGATGCAGTGTTTTGTTTGTCTTCACCTAGGGCTTGCTACCA
Source organism: Sequoiadendron giganteum (assembly GCA_007115665.2). Taxonomy (NCBI): domain Eukaryota; kingdom Viridiplantae; phylum Streptophyta; class Pinopsida; order Cupressales; family Cupressaceae; genus Sequoiadendron; species Sequoiadendron giganteum. Next base: position 395,145,687 of record CM021106.1, read on the forward strand.
CAAATTTTAAAACATAATGATTATCCTTCACCATACTATTGTGCTATAACTATCTCACGCTCCAAGTGGTTGATATTACTAATGAACAACCAATTCATTTCAGTCTTATCCCATTCTGTTGAGCTATTAAGTGAGATTATCTGTTTTTCAAAGTTAATGACTATTTATGATTTTTGTTGCAGAAGTTGTAAACTCGTTAACAAGGATCACCCTCCCGGGTCTTGCAGAGCCCAAAGTGTAGGAGGTTATTTGTTAAAAACAATCCTCGTCAGTTGGTCCAGGTCCTCTGAGCTGCCCTTGATTGGAAATTTGGCAATTCCATAGGTAGATTAGGAGACAAACCCGGTTCATACATAAAAAACAACCAACACAGTGAACTCTCCATATGTTCTGATTAGGTTGTGGCCAAGGGTGACCAAACCATGATACCACCACTCATGGGCAGCACCTTCCAAATGTAGGGTGGCAAATTTGATTGCATCTTCTTCCGCCATAGGTCTCAAGGATAAGTAATTATCTAGTTTCTAAACCCATGATCTAGCTATGCAATCATCACTCCCATTGAAGTGGGCCAAGGACACCTTCCCGAGAGCTTGTTGGTAATCCGTTTTGGGACCCATAGGACCTCTGAATTCATTTCTTTCACTATTTCTCCGGTTCCTCTGATTAATGAATTGGTCAAAAGACCACAACTCCTTAAGGCCAGGAGGGAAAGAGTCATACTCCAAGTAAGCCTGTCTGGCATCATTTGCATAATTCGTTGCAGCTTCAACTTGGGTTTCTTCTCATTGAGTGAATGTGGGAAAAAGGGGCCTAGAGGCTAATCCTCTAGACGTGGCATCATGTTGTCCAATGGTTTTGTCTCTCCCACTTCCATTGTTCCCATTGACTCCATTGTGTTCACCGTTGGAGTTGTTTTGATTAAGGGGGGAATTGTTTATAGTTTGCTGATCCATTTTGGCAAGTAAGCGTCCCAGCATGTCAATCATCCTGTCAAACTTCCTCTCCATTCTATCATCTCTATCATCCGTGGGTTGTTTGTTACTCACTGCCATCTCTGCAACTGCTTTACCTTTGTCAGCTATCTATCGGAGTGCTTCAAAAAAAGTATCTACCTCTGGTGTATGCGAAAATTGATAGGGCAGATTTCCCACCTGACTTCTGGTGTAGTATCTGTGGGCTTTGTCACTCATCGGAAACTGAACTCACTAGACCACAGGCTGGCAGAATCATAGTTCTGATACCACTGAAATATACCGGCCAATTTTTTCATTTTATTACATAGCTAAATTCACCCATTAGCATTAGTGTAAATATAAACCGGGTGAAAGTAACCCTTTCCTTTGATCAACCCAGATCCCAATGCGGGCAAGGTTGAGAGCATACACGAAAGGGAATCGTTAGCAAACAAGAACTTGTTGAAAGTAACTAAAAGGAAAGCAATCACTCTACCACTTATTCAGCGGGAGGACTGGAATGGAAAGTACAATACTGAATTCAAAGATGCAACTCGACCACTTATTCAGTGGGAGTGTGTTGACGGCTCAGCCGATCAACAACATGATAATGCAGTATAGTAAAGTAATAGGCGGCAAGCCGAACTCTTCCACAATCGTGGGAATTACAATGAGATAAGTAAGAGAGAGGAATGGCTGACAATACTACTGTTCAACTTACAATATCATAGAGAGCCTGCCAAGCATACGCGATTACAAGATATATCATGCTGCAATTATTGTAAAGGATTCCCCTATACTCTTCTAGACCTATAGGACTCAAACTCAACTCCCAACTCCCATTTTTACCAATCTGGTTATGCAGACCTACATTGAAACTGCAGAATCAACAACACAAAAAATCACTAAAATGGAGACAACTCCTTCAAAACTCGTCCAGACTTCATGAAGTAAAATGCAATATATTCTAGTACTAAAGGCGCCCAAGATGAAAGCATAAAATAGACCCAAAAGTTTACTTATTATTTGGCATGTAAAACCAAGCAAAAATAGAAAGGTACGACCCAAGAGAAGGGGCGGTTTTGCTCTATAAAATCCAACACCTGGATATAAATTCTGATATTTGGAGGAAGGGGTCGCCTCAACCTTCCAAATCATTTTCTCAATACCCATAAACAAAATAAAATCATCCATAAACATATGATTGATTATCTAGATGAGCCAGAGGCAAAACAACAACTATGAAAATGACAGAAATACATGAACTCAAACTCCAAAATGCAAAACAGTACACTAGAATCCTACTCTCAACTAGTTGCTATATTTCAAGCAAGAAGTCAAGCCTAGCTAGGAGGTATGCATCCCTCGAAGCAATCCTAATACCATTCCGGCAGCATAACTTTGCATAAAATTCAAGATGCTGAAATGAAGATCCCAAACCTCCTTTTATAAATTTACTAAGCACCTCTAGAAGCTTCCAGAAGGTGCGCTCCACTTAAGAGTAGCCCTAATTTCTTGTTGACCCTTGACTCAAGAAATGGCGTCCCTTTTCCCAAGGTAAATCCCACACCATTTTTGACTTTTTACATTCTTCCTCAAGTGGCGTACCTTTTCTCAAGTTAGCATTATTCAACAAAGGTACAAATTCACTTAAATATTTTGGATGAGGTGCCAACCCATAGAAGTCCCCTTTTAAAAATGACTTAAGTTGTGAAGCTAGACCAAGGGGAAAAATAATTAAAATAAAACATTATTTTAATTAAAACAACTTATCTCTCCAGAACTGCATCCATGCGCCATATCAGATACTACCAGTTGAACCATTGATGAGGCAATTCAAGAACACTGAAGCCAACAAGACCACTTCTAGAAATAGAACTTACTAAAAATAGTAAATTCCGGAAGTAACTCGGATCATCATGCCAGATATACCATCGCGAAGCTCTCTGAAAACCCAGAAAAGAGCTGCCAACCAAACACCAAGATTCCAGAAGCACACTCCAACAAAAGATGAAACATCCTCCTAGAAGATAGGGAACCCTAATTTTGCTTCCGAGTAGTCTATGGGTCACCAAGATAGACTAACGACCAACTGTCGGATCACTGTCGAGAGGGGGACATTACAAAAATAGATCATGTTTTTATTATAATTAATACATTTCCGAGAGCAAGTAGCATAATTGTTGAGACAATTTTTCCATTTCCTAGCTTCAATCACAGAGGCTTTCCCAAAGAGAAAGGTGTCATCCACAAACTATTGATTAACAATAGGCTCTAAAGAAGAGGCAACCTTAACCCATTTAATGACCCCCTCTGACAACAAACTTGAAATTTTCCTGCTTAGGACATCCGTGACCATGATAAAAAGGTATGGTGAGAGGGGATCCCCCTGCCTGATACCTCTCCCAACATTAAAGAAGCCCCAAGGAGTCCCATTTACCAGCACAAATTACTTTATTGTGGATATGCATTCCATTAAGAGGTTGACCACATGTTGATCAAAACCAAACTTGGCTATAACTTTAGGAATGGAATCCCATAACACCTTGTCATAGGCTTTTGAAATATCAAGTTTGAGGGCCATGGATGCATTGTTGCTTCTGTCCATTGAATGGAGCAATTCATGTGTAGTTATAGTAGCATCCAGAATATGCCGACTCAGAACAAAGCCTTTCTGAGTGGGGCTAATAATTTTGTTCAAGAGGGGTTTAAGATGATTCACCAAGATTTTAGAGAGGATTTTATAAAAAAATATTGCAAAGACTGATGGGCCTAAAATCAGTCATAGATTGGGGATCAACAATTTTGGGAACCAAGGCAATAAAGGTATGGTTCAATTGTTTGAAAATCTTACCAGATTTGAAGAAATCCTTAGCAGGTAAAATAAGGTCCCCACCCACAATCTCCCAAAAAATATGAAAAAAAAACAGAGGGAAACCATCCGGGCCAAGAGCCTTGTAAGCCCCCATGCTGAAAGTGGCCAACCTGACTTCCTCAAGAGTGACAACACTAAGGATGCATAGGTTATCATCCAGAGTAATGGTGGTCGAGAGAGGGTCCATTAGCAAATTGTCCAAAGCCGGATTAGGAGCCTTAGTAGGGGCCTGAAAAGCCTTCTAAAAATATTTCGCCGCCAACAGGCCTATCTGGGTGGGCGTCTTGAACTCAACCCCCTGATCATCATGTAATTTAGTTATCTAATTTATTTTCTTGTGTTTTAGGGTAGAGACATGAAAGAAGGAGGTATTTATGTCCCCTTCTTACAACCATTGAACTCTAGATTTTTGTTTCCAGAAAATTTCCTCTTTCTTCAAAATTTTCTCCCATTCCCTTCGACTCTCTCTTTCTTGATTGCAGGTTGGTAAGTTGACATCCCCATCTTCCATCTTTTTTTGGATAGTCTTCATCTTTTCCCATAAAGATTTTTTCTTTTGAAAGAAATCACTAAAAACTCTATTGTTCCAACCTTTCACCATACATTTGATATGTTTAAGTTTATAAAAGATCCTCAACATGGGTGAACCATGAACATGAATATTCCACCATTTAACAATTTTATCCTTGAAGTTAGGATGAGAGTTTCACATGATCTCAAACCTATAGGGGAAGGGTCCAGCAGTAGGAAGATCATTCATGAACAGCAAGAGAGGGTTATGGTCATAAACAATTTTGGGTAGAGCAAAGAGGTTAGCACTAAGTAAATCTGGGGTGATCCCACAATACTGGTTTACAATTTTTATGCAAACTGGACACTGAACTGATTTTTTAAACTAAATTTTCACTTTCGGGCTCCTATAGCGGCTAAACTGTGAGGAATTTGAAGATGATGAAAACTAGTGATTTGTGAAGTTTTGTCTATAGATTCTAAATATATTTTTTTCAAAATTTTTGGAATCAGATTGCACCTTTTTTTTCATCTCCTTCGAAAACTTGTTTTTATCAGTAAACAACATTTTTAAGGAGTGATTCTCACCATATACAACATAAATTTTTTTGTATGAAGGATAAAATTCTATTTTTTTTAAATTAAAATTTGTAACTACGATATCTAACCATTTAATTTGGTTTCATAGTATTTTATTAAATATTTTTTCCTTAATCAAGTTTCAAAGTTAAACCAATTACAATTCAAACATAGGCAAACTGTATACAACATAATTTTTTATGTATGTATCGAAATTCAATTTTATATTTTTAATGGATCAAGGACATCAATACCCAGCCTGGAGAGATTTTTTAATTTTTTTTATAATCTTCTATTTTTCCACATGTGCTGAACAAAGAGCTTGATTTTCAGTGAAAAACCTACATTCACAAGAAATAAAAAATAAATATAATAATAAAATTTAATTTAATTAAAAATATACTTTTTTGGAATCTTATAATAAGGAATACATACTTACAAAAAATAAATTTTAAATGAATTCATTTGATCCCTCAAAAGGTAAATCAAAAGTGGTTTTTTATCAACATTTTGATAGGTGTAAATGAGACTCCATTATAGGTATGGTTTAAAACTAGCGGGGTTCTATCCAACCTAACTTGAATTAAACCTTCCCCAACACACCTGTTAGTACAAGTATAGGATTGACCCGGGATGTCAATGTCAATCAGGCCAGAAGAACTTAGGAAATTTTCCAGATTAGCCATGTTGTTAGAATAATCCACCAGACCACCACTTTTCTCCAAAGGAAATAATGGGGAGTTGAAATCCCTTGCCACCAACCAACGAGACCCTCTATTATTTTTTACTTTATTAGATAGATCTTGTCACATGGAATTTCTAGCATTCCTCTGGCTAGGAGCATAAACATTGATCAATGACCAAGAGCCACCTGGGTAAGAAAAAAAGACTCCCACACTACTCCGACAACAGAATAGTTCAGTACCATTGATCCTGGATGGGTTCTATAACACCGCAAGCCCACCAAATGCCCCCTTAGCATCATTGCAAAAATAAAGAGCACTCGGCCAAATATACTTAACAATACTATCAAAATTTTATTTTTTCATTTTAGTTTCCTATAGTAGTAAACCTTCTATCCTATGTTCTAAAACATAGTTTTTCAACGCAAGTTGTTTATGAGAACTATTCAGTCCTCTCACATTCCAGGACAAAACCTTCATTTTTGACTCTTCTTTGAGGACACCTCCAATGTCCTATGTTTACCAATCGCTATCTCATTTGTTTTCTCCCTCTGCATAGTTTGTCGTTGGTTGGTCTTCCCGGTTTAGAATCGCCACCCACATCCGCCTTCTTATTTTTCCCTTTTTTCTTTGGGGTTTTCCAGGACTCCTATTCCACTAACTTCTCCTGGTTTAAATCCACTAAATCTAGAACACCTTTCTCAATTTTTACTTTGGCAGCCACCTCCTCCAATATTTCGCCTTCTCCTTTGGTCCAACTGGGACCTGCAGCCAGGTTAGACATACCAATCTTCAGAGAGGCACCAAGATCCGTGGCCCCCCAAAAAGTCTAGTCTGGGGAGACAAAACCCACAACTGGATCCTCCATGATAGATAAACTCACAACCAACACTGTAGCAGCAGTACCAACCACCAGGTTCGCATCGACAACCACATTCATAGTCAAAATAGGGGCAACAAGGACCAGAGCCAGACTAGAATAGGACACATCCCCTTCAACGAAATGACTCTCAAGGACTAGGGGGTCATCCATGGCAGGAGAGCCAAACTTAATCGAAGAGTCCACTATCTCCAGGATGTCACTTTCTAAAGGATAGTGCTCATCAGTAGCAACAGTATCACCAAGGTTAGGCACATGATTAAATAGGATTTCCAATCAGTAATAAGGTGTCCAAGTTTAACACACTTCTGACAGTAGACCATTGCATTTTCATAACAGACAGGTTGGACCCAGGTACCAAACTTAGAGCATAGCTTCATAAAGGTAGGAAGCATCTTGTGCACACCAATATTGACACAAAAATGGGAAAAAACTAACCTGGGTTTGGAACGGATAATGGAGTTCAACATAATAAACTGTCCCAAAGAATTCCCAATGATTTTGAAAATGGATTCATCCCAATAATCAAGAGGCAAACCATGAAGGCGAACCCAAACTGACACCAACTTATTAAGATCCATAGCAGGGTTGAACCCTGGCTTCAGTGGGATAAGGCCAGATTGTGCTTCCCATACACCCAAGCCCCAAAATATAGGACCATGATCAAGTCAATAGAAGCCATGAACTTGAACAAAAACATCCCTCTCGTCATAGCACAGATGTCCACACTTCCCTTGAGACGCCATTTAGTAGCAACCCATCTCTTGACCATATCAACAAAAGGTCAAAAAGAGAGGAAACGACTCACCACCACATTTTCCATTGAGGAAAGAATCTTATCACTGATTGAATCAAAGATATAAAAATTTGTACCCGTAACAATGATCTCCTCTTCTGAGCGAGGAGTGGTGACCTTTGTACCCTGACTACCATTAGTCATTACATCCTTCCAACTAGGAACCTTTGTATGAACCGCAAACGTCGACACTTCCACACCAGATTGGATCGAACTCACGAGTGATTGACCCGGGATCACGGGGACCTTGGACTCGGACAAGCTAGGAGTAGGAGTAGCTCCCGAGGGACACAATTCCATAAGTGATAGGGCGAGGCCTGGGTTAGGAGGGGACAGAGGGGGACCGTGGGGTACCCCCAGAGCATAATCCACCATGCGCGTAGGTTGTTCAAAAGCATACAAAGGAGAGAGAAGCGGGAAAGTTATTGCTTGGGGACAACACTGTTACATGAGACTTGTCTTAATATTTAGGTACACCTAATGTTTAACATAAGTGTGTAAGAAATTTATAGGTGTTAGAACAATGGTTGGTATGTAGAAAATTTTGACATATATTTTGTTTAGTCATCTCACATTTCTTAGCCTTTATGAAAACCTTATGTTAATTGAGATTTGAATACATGAAATTTTGAAAATCCATATGTTGTTAAAGCCCATAAGGTGTGATTGAGTCCTTAATGTGTGATTAAAATGATCTTTTGCATTACATTTAAATTTATCTCAAAATGCATGCTTATTATGTTTGTAAATATTTAATTTTTACATCAGAAAGATAATATTTATGCCTTAGTAGGAATTTTTTTTTTGTTGATTATTGTATTTCAATAGAAGAAAATTAAATAGATTTAATTACTCTTTTGAAATTAAATATTTAGCATGTGAAATAATATTGCTAGTTAAAATGCAATTTAATTTAAGTGAATTAAATTTTTGTCTAATGGAAAAGTAACAATTAGAATTAAATTAAAAATTAGTTTATATATTTTTTATTAAATCAATTTCATTGGTTTCATTATTATTATTTAATATATAAATATATTGCAAAAAAGAAAATAAAAAAGAAAGAAAGAAATGAAAAAAAAGGAGAAAGGGAAAAATAAGAGGAAAATGAAGAGAAGATAAAGGCGATTTTAGCTTTTTCTCCGTCCCTTGTTTTTCCCATGCCCAAACACCTTTTTTTGTAATAACCCAAACTATTATACAAAAAAATTCCACTATATTTTTTTTGTTATTAATTTACTCAAGTTTTCATGTGTTCATTTGTTTGTATACTCAAGTACTTTTATCCATATTTGATAATCATTTGCCCAATTCAAGACAAGCATCCAACTATATAGGTAAGACATTTGTTCATACAAAACATGAGTTCATCTATCCATTCAGGATAGACATCTACTCAAATGGGGTAGGAATCTATCCATAAAGGATAGGTATATATTTTGGCCAGAGACTTAGACTCATTAGGATCATCTAGGTCTTAAGTCACTCTTTGGAGACTACACTCTCCTATTGGGAGTGCATTGAGGTCATTGGCTTTAGGAGTATAATATATACATAGAATAAAAGCTTGAAACATGCCCTCGAATTTCACCTAAATCCTCAAGGAGTCAAGAAATCCATTTGAGGCTCTTCTTATACAAAGAATATATTTTTATCTTGATATTTATGTTAAGATGTTTTTCCCCTTAATTGAATGATTAATCTTGCATTATTGTTTAATTGATGTAATCCTTCTTGAACACTTCTTAAACCCTATGTCTAAATGCCTGCATATTGTGAACCTCCTTTGTTCACCAAACTGCCTACATACATTGCTTCCAAATGGGATCATTCCAATATATATAGTTCTATTTTATAAATTAGGTTTGATGTGAACTATTTATGTGGGTGCACAACCCTTTCTAGGGCCCATTTTCTCTAGATAGTTCCTTTGCAATTGTTACCCACAGAAGAAACATTAAATTCAAAAGTATTTATTGTCATGACCAATACTTTTTTATTAGTTGCATTTAATGCTTAGTCATAATAAAATGAAATAAAGTTCTTGTACTATTTATTGGTAACTCATTCTATGGATACTTCAAAACATAAACTTTTATTTTTCTTTAAAAGTATAAGTTGGAGTTTATAATTCTCTCAAGAAGTTGACCTACTTCTTGAATGAGAATTGAATTGAAATATTCTAATGGACACTATAAAATTGTATTGAAAATGATTAAATAAAATCAATTCAATTGACAACTTAGTCAAATAATATTTGAAATGATCGATGTATAAGAAAAGTATTTTGCATAATATAGCCTAAGGACACTATTATAAGTTATCACATAACTTGTAATATTATCCATTGATAGTAAACATTATGCTTCAATAGTCCAAACTTAATTTGTTGGAGGAATATTTTAATTTGCAAATTCAAATCTACTTTTACATTTGTAAACTTTTTTCATGTGATCGGTGATGCTAGCATGACACGCCCTCCGGTATCATAGGGATGAGGGAGACTAGACCTCATGACCTCTTGCCTACAACAGAATGGTTTATCCAATCGAACTAGGCCCCTTTCCCCAAATCTACTTTTACATTAAACACATAATAACTTCACAGATTTCTAGTCCCTCAAATGCTTACATAGATTTACAAAGATTTTCATTAACTTACTATAGTCTTGAAGTAGATTCTAAATTTCTAAGAAAGAACAAGATTAACAAAATAATTAATTTATTTGAGATGTATATTTCAAGTAAATGAAGGACAATGTAAACGTAATTTTTTTACTATTCATATTCTTTCTGTATGCTTGCAAACATTGACTATTTATCGTTCTGGATTGACACAATTGCATATAACTCAGAATAGGATGTGTTTGTGATGTAAATAGACAATTTAAACCATTATTCCTAATCCTACATAATCTTGAGAATGCCTTGGGCAAGGTCAAGGCCAAAATTATATAGCTTTGACAACATCCTACTAGCTTGCTGTAATTGTTGGGTTAGAGAATGGAGATCAATCAAAAGAAGTGTTACGATTAGACATGGTAGTTGCAAATTCCCTGACAAATTGATATTCAACATGGCAATCATCTCATGTAGCTGTGTGGATGTGGTTGATAAGATTTTTTAAAATACTTTAGAATTGAGCATTTGGAGAATCTGAGGGACTGTTAATGGAACACCAACATGTGGGATGATTTGTTGATTGCTCCTCTTGAAGAGGGTGGAAATAACTTTCAATGCTTGAGATGCCATTTAAGGCATATGTGTGTTTTAACTTAGAGGTGGGAGAAGTTTTTGTTCAAGTATTTGATTAAGGGAGTGTATAAATGGTGAACTAAAACATTCATATGTGGTTTTAAGGTTTTTAGGAAAATTCATCGATAACAATTTACTATCAATAAATTCATCGTCAACAATTAATCGTCGTGAAAAATTCATCTCATGGAAAATTCATGGCCAACAATTCATATCATATTGCTGGCAGTGAATTTTCCACTAGATGAATTGTTGGTGATAAATTGTTGGAGGTGAATTTAATGATGATGAATTGTTGACGGTGAATTTGCCTGAACCCAGTTTTAAGTTTGGTCCCTTTCTGAACAACTATGCTTTGCAATTTGTATTTTAATTAGAACAAAAAAGAATTTTACAGTTAAGCACAAGAATACAATTAAAATTTAATCTACTTCTACACTAATCCTAAACTACCCAACTGTTTAAAAAAAAGGCAAAGAGATAGGGGAAAGGAAGTGCATCATGAGATACCAATTCCTCCTGAAATATCATCACTAAGTTTTATAAATCCTCAAATCGATTATGTAAAAAGCAAGATCTACACAATAAATGATATGATCTTATAAGGGATGCTATGCAAAAAGTAGTTTTGGTAGGCTGGTACTATTCAACGACATTGTGCACACAATTATTATCTGGGAATTCCTTTAAGAATCGCATTTGCAGGGTGTAAACAAGAGATATTTAATGTCATAAAAATGCACCCCATGGGATTTAAATGTAAACATCAGATTGAGAGAATATTTATGGAGTACATGGTAACTTGATACAAATTTTGGGAGGGGTTTTGAATCAGAAAGACAATTTCAGATATTATCCTCCTCCTTCTTGTGCTCTCTCTGTTCTGAGTTTTTTGATTGGTTTACATCAAGTATATATAACTTTCTTGAGACAAATTGAGTTATAATAGAATTATTTTTTCCATAGATGCCTGATCAAAATCCTCAATTCTTACATTATAACATATATATATAAAAATGAAGTAAAATAGAAAACAAATTTCCAAAAAATCCATCCCCTGATACTGTCCATTGTCTTATTTTTATATCTTATTTCATGCACTTTGAGAGGAGTGATCTCCTTCATACTAGTTCATTAATTGATTTGACAATGTTGATTTCTAAATGAAAATAATGTATTTTCTTTAAGAGAACCACTAAATTAAGAATTTTAACTATGATTTAATTATTTAAAAGAAGCTGACTCATTAAAAATAATTCATTTTCACATGTTAAATTGAATCATGTAAAACACCTATTTCTAAGACAAAAATTCTTGTTGAACTATGAAATCATAGACATAGCTGTCATTTTTATTTATTTTTATCTATATATAATATATAGTATTAATTGTCATCATCATTATTTAATAATAAATTACTATCAATTGTTATCATCATTATTTAATAATAAATTACTATCATAGTAATTTAATATATTTCATTTAAAAAAAAAACGTTGGGGTGATAAAAAAGAAATGAAAGTGATAGAAAACGGACTAGCTTGGGATGGAGTCAGTTGGATTTGGTGATTGCTTATGGTTGGAAAAGATTGTTGGGTGTGTATCATAAAAATAGTCTCTTTTCCATTGTTTGTATTTGTAAAGGAAGGTATCGAAGTTTATGTTTTTTCTATTAGAAGAATAAATTAGTTTTTTTCCGTGGTTTTAAATATTTGAAAAACTTGTATTTGAGGTCAAGTTGTGGCAAAAAAATCAAAATTATATTTTAATTTTTTTTTAAAATTGAAGTGAAAAGTTTGTTGCACATTTTTGGAGTAAAAGGGCACTCTTGAGTTTTTGAAATTTATTCTATTTTTTAAGATAAAAATTTATGAGTTTTTTTTCCAATTTCATTCATGGTGGATTTGGGGCTTCTTCCATGGTGGATTTTTGAAATTTATTATATTTTTTAAGATAAAAATCTATGAGTTTTTTTCCAATTTTCTCAAGTTTAGAAAATTTTAACTGTAGGTCATGATTGAATGAATTTTGTGGGAGGATTAGTCTCCTTGATATTTTTTGATTTAGAATCTTTTGAACATATTTTTGTTTTTTGATGTGCTTCATCTCTTCTTCTTATATGTTGGTGATTTTTTTCTCTTTGGAAATGTTTATGCTATGACTGTTGGATCATGATTTGTGATCATTTATGTCTATGCATTGATTGGTGTGTATACCATGCATTATCTTATATGTTCTTGATTTGGCATGAGCGTTAATATGCATGCTTTGTTTGCGTGTGAACCTTGGCCTTGATAGCGACGTTTCCACAATCTTCTTCTTCATGGCTTGAGGTCTTCTAGAGTGGCATAGACATCTATTGCACTCAACTATGATAATATGACATAGTAGTGAGTAGCATTTCACCATTTCTCCATTTTAAAGATCTCTGAAAGTTGAAAGATTTCTTGGTTCAATATTTATAGTTATGCTTTGTGATTATTAGAGCACCTTTGTGATGGCTCATTATTGATGTAATAATATTCATTGTTTGGTGCATGTTTCAAGTTTGTCATCACAACATGTGATGTAATAAATGATATAATGAATATTATTACATCAAGTATGGCTCATGCATTGGTGGGTGTGTCAAGTGTTTCATCACATATTGTTATGACACCTTGAACAAGTAATAATGTTGTTTGGTTTTCTTATTGCCACTTTTGTAGCACAAAATTTTTGTCCATTAATCTTCTAGTGTAAAATTTGGGGCATTGCACCTTCCTAAAAATGACTAATAATAAATTGAAACATTCACGGATGTTTTTTTTAATAATATCGAGTCCTAATACTTGACTCAAGAGAGTTGTTGTGTCATTGATTTCCTCTTTGAATTAACTATAAAAAAAATTCTTTAATAGTTTGATATCAATAATCTTGGTTTAGCCAACCACTTCTTGTTTATGATGACAATGCATTGATCAACATGGGATTCAAAATACTCTTATGAAGATTCTAATATTGCCATTATAAAAGTGTCCATTGGTAGTACATTCATCATTTATTCTATATATGGTGGTTGAATTTGCACGATTACCTTTTCATCCATGGTCCTAACCAACATATATTTCTTGTTGTAGAATCTTGTGCATATCATAACTAGGTTTAGAGATTGACTTTTTTGGAAAGAATGCTACTTCCACGAGACTACTTAGCTTGATATTCTATAGCATCCTCATCTTCCTATTTTTCATTATCCTATTATAAATTCTTCTAGGACTATATGCCTAAAATCTATATCAATTTTTTGGTCAAGTTTGGACAATAATTTTGAAGGTGGGACCATGCCTTTGTATTCATATTTTATCTTTGTTGGTGAAGACGTTCCTTGGATAGAATTTCCTATGAAAACTAGATGCAACTTAGTATTTATGCATAAAACAACATTTGACAAGATGTAAAATTGATAAAAAAAAAAAGTTAATTAAAAACCCCTTAATGGCACCTATTGAATATGTTAATATGGTATAAATTGGTCAAAAATCTCTTTCCTTAAAATTTTTGTTTTTGGGGTTAAATTAGAGTTTTGGGTTTTATTGAAAAATTATAGCATACAAATTAGACTCTTAAGTCCATATTGTAATTTGTGATTTGGATTTGGCTCTTATTTTCATTTTACAATGGTTTGAAAATTGTAAAGTGGATTTACTATTCAAAATTCAATCAAAGTTTGGATTCTATTTGTAGTTTGCAACGACTTACAAGTTTAAAAGACATTTGGGCTTATAGATTGCAAGGAAAATTTAGAGTCTAGTTATAGCTTACAACAACTTGTAAGTTGTAAAGATTTTTGTACTTCCAAATTGCAACCAAAAATTAAACTCTAATTGTAGTTAGCAATAAATTTTAAGTTGTAAAGTGAATGTGACTACCAACTAGAGTTCAAACTCTAGTTACAGTTTGTAAAACTTTTTGGGAGTGTGGACTATAGCTGGGGTTTATAATAATGATGTGCCTAACCATAAAAATCTCAAAATGATCTTTGAAACTAGTGAGTTGGATCTATAAATAAAATAGATAATAAACCCATGGGAAGCTAAACTAAAATCCAATTGCATTCAAATGTGCAAAGCTATAAAGATCACCAAATACTTGAAATTTTTGAGTTTGCAACAAAACCTTACCTAAAAAGGGAAAAAAAAACAAAACCAAGAAAATTAACTTAAAAAGATTGAAAAACCAACAAGTTTAACTAAAAAATGGTAGACATATCACTACAATGAAGAATAAACGATAGGCAAATAAAGTGTTAGGTAAAGAAGGGAATGCACAAAAAAGATTGTAGGTAGGGAAGAATTGCAAAATGGGGTTTGGGTCCAATTTGAAACTTGTAACAAACACAAAACCCTTAAAAAAAAGATTTTTAGAAAAATTAAAAGTATCTAATGCTTTAAAATTTCTCCCTTTTGACAATTACATGCATCCAAAGAATAATTATACATAATATTAAATTTATCTGAATATTAAAACATAAGAATAAGAAAAAAAAATCTAAAATATAAACAAGGTCCCTAACTTTGACAATTAAATGGGGTGTATTATGGGGTCCACAACAAGAATATAAGGGGAATAATTTATTATGGATTTTTAAAAATAATAAAGAATAATCTTGATCTAGGATGACCATTTAGGCCATTTTTAGACATTGACAATTAGCAAGTTTTATTAGTACATTCAAGACTTAGACTAAAATATGACAAACAAGCCAATCCTAGAGTAAAAGAAAGGATCCTTAGCAAGGATGGCCATTTGAACATGGGCTAAATTATTAGTATTTTCACCTAGTTTGTGAATGTGTGTGGTTTGATTATTGAATCTTTTTTCTTATGAATGATACTTTCGTGGTTTTGATTTTGGCCTTCATTTGAGAGCATAGATATTGTGCAACATTTTTCATTTTTGGCTCCATTATTTTTAATTTGATTTTGGCTTTACGAAGTTGGAGTTTTGGACCCCCTTTACCTAAATACACACTACTAATAAGAAGTGAGGGATCATCACTAAAGTTTAGTTAAGACAAGGAATTAGATGCAACCAAATAGGTACTAGCAACTTCTAATATTTCTCTTTATTAAGGAGAATTGAGAAGATTTGAATGAAGATATTGTAGTCCTAATTTTTTTTTTTTAAGGCTAAGATTATTTTTATATTTAAGAAGTTTCATTATGAATTACGAGAGTGTAAGAAATAAATACTAAAAATGATTTGAAAAATGTGTGGCTTAGTGAAGATGGTATATACATTAGAACTTAAGACTCCTACTAAGATGAAAATTAGAAAAGAGAAAACCACTATCAAATAGAGGGATGGAGCAAATATAATACAATGTGTTTTTTTTTTTTTTTGAATATGTTTAATTTTTTAGAATTGTTAATATTTGATTTTTTTTTGTTTTTAGATATAATACTTTCACAATTTTTCCAAATACTTGACCTCCCATAGAACACAAGAGGTAAGAACCATTACCAACATCTTCCTTAAATAAATAATGACCTTCCCAATCTTATAATTTTTTTTTTGTTTCTTGTTTTTGTCAAATTCCCTTTTCTAAGGATAATCTCTCCTACCCTATATGGGAAAGTTGAGACTTCCTTCTAAACTCTACTTTTTATTACTTCTTAAGAATGGGGTCTCACAAGTGGTGCTAGGTTGTGAAATGTATTTAGATGCATCTAATCCAATGCAAGGTTCTGATTGATCCAAAAAAATAAATTTATTTTGTAAACAAATCCAAACTTCATCATCTTCTTGAAGTCATTACAAAATTTGAAATATATCATAGGGGGTCTAGGGTTTCTCTAGTTCTCACAAAGGAATGCATAATATACTTATCTTCCTTTTGGTGCTAGCTAAAAATCCATGAAATAGTTAGCATGTCATTTTGGAAACTCGAGGAGAGTTGGATTTTTGGTATCAATAGTTATGCATCTTCTTTTGTCATTTGAATTATCCTACACTTATCTCATCTACACTGAGAATTCAATCCTTCAATTATCTTAACTTGGAATTGAGGAGATTCTCACATATCATTAGATTGAAAGAGGTATTAGGTGATCATTGGTTGGACTATTTATCCCTTGTCAAGGTTCTTGAGGGAACTACATGGTCATTTTTTAATTTATTTTTTATTGAGTAAGCATGTGCGATGTTTAGAACTTATAGGAATTTGGTCTAATGGTAGCCTTAACAGAGTTTACACCTCACTTTTCAACACTAATGGATTATAGGAGTTCCTTGGGAGAATCAAGGGAGTATAGGATTCACTCAAAGGTGTGTCCCTTGGTGGCTTTGTAGAAGTGTTCTATTTATACCTTTAGACACTAAAATTGTCCTAGCCTACAAGCAACATTTTTACATTAATTTTCATCTTATCCATATAATTAAATAATTGTCAATTATTTAAGTGTCACTAATTTCACATTCTACATTAATTAAATATTTTTTGTATTATTTAATTAATTCACATCACTATTATTCTTCCTTGATTAATTAAATTTATTTATTTATTTAATTACATCACTAATTATCTTTGTTCTTCAAAATCAATTAATTATCCATTAATACCCATTTCTTAAATTAAATAATTATTTTAATTATTTAATTTATTCATAAATCACTCAACATTATCCATTCTCCATAAATAAATCTCATGCATTTCCAACTCATCTTTTGACTGAGACTTACTTTCAATCCACTCATCAATCAATCCAGTTCACTAAAACTCAGTTTGAGTTAACACTTCAATTGGATCCCTTAACTAAATCATGCACTCAGTTCATTGAATCATACAACCAATTAATAGATCAATCAATTCCTCTCATCAATTCTCCGTCATTGATCTTTTTTAGTTTTTCCTCAAATCTTGATCGTCCATCAAACTTGCATCTTGTATAAAATTAACCTATAGACATCCAAAAATGCCTAAAGCATATCACACATATACTAACACTTTATTTTCCCCACTTTCATTTCTAACTCCTCATTTTCCTCACTTTCATCACTAACCGTACATTTTCATCACTTCCTCATCATTTCTCATCATTTTTGTCATTTTCATCACTTTTCATGATTTTTCATCATTTTCTCTCAAAATCATCTTATTTCCTCTATTAATTAAATAAGTCAATTATTTAATTAATTCATCACTTTTTTACTAATTTTCCTCCATCAAAAAATAAGTTTCTTCTATATCTCATAATTAAATAATATTATTTAATTATCTAATTTTTTTCTCTCCATTTGCATATAGAATATACATATTTTTAAAAGGAATATTCTCATCCTCACATAAATAAATAATTTGAATGATTTAATTATCTAATTTTCCCTCTTAAAAGCATATTTTAAGAAATATTCTTTTTCAAATATATCTCAACCAATTCCCTAAAATTGAGGAGATATTTTGAGTTAACTAAACCTCTCAATTAATTTCAACCCTTGATCTCCAAGATTCGATTAGAATCGTTGATCTCAAGATATGATCTCCGCCCTTGATCTGATTTTTGAAAATTTATAAAATAAGCCATCTCCCTCCATTTCAAATCACCTAGAAACATTGTAGTGAATTCATGTCATTTTGAGCATCTTTTAAGTCAATTCAAGCTTTTACAATCATGGGTGCTAAGGTTTGAGCAATCCACATCAAATCAACATAATTCATAAGGGAATGTTAGGTTTGCACTATTTTGATTGTGATTTTGAATGTTAATTTTCATGTTAATGGTCACTTTCTAATGTAGAAGCACTCAATTTCATTAGTTAGTGGGTTTAATCAATCTTTTCAATGTGGGTGTTTGATATTTCTAACCCTATTTGCTTCAATTTTGCTTTTAATTGATTTTCCACTAAACTCATTACACATTTTGGCACGTCTAGTGGGGCACACGTCCTTGATCTAACATTTTTTGTTGAGTTTTGATGACCTACATGTTACATCGATGAAATTGTAGATTTACAACGACAATTTATTTATCCATAACTCAACGCTTCTATCACGCTTCGATGCATCTACAAAATTTATAGTTATGTGTTTGTCTATAAATTGACGCTTTTATTTGTTTGGCACATCTATTTTTTTGTCTATAGGTACGACACATTTTATTGTGGATAGATGCTTTTGCTTTGACTCCTTGCTTCTACAAACATCACAATGACATGTTTGTCTGGTGCTTGACGTATATTGATGGGTTTGATTGTTGCACAATGACACTTATGTTTCTATAGAATATTTTTTGGTTTTTGTGCTTTCATATTTCTACTAGCCCTAATGTGGGCCTATTTTCTTGATGATTTTGAGCTAACCTATTTGTGCAACACTTGGCAATCATTAGGAGAAGACCAAAATTGAAGCTACTAACAAATTTGGTGCAGGGTTATTTGCTTTACAATTTTTTAATCTTAAAATTAACCACACATTTCAATTTTGTGCTTTAAAATAATCTTGTTTGTCATGTCTAGTAGACTAGGGGTGTGCATGCTCTCTCCTTGTGATTTGTATGATCTTGGAGATCAAAAACACCACTAGTTTTCATTTTTTTCTCTTTATTGAAGGATTTGTGTATGCATGCTCTCCCCTTAAATGCCTAATGTAATCTTGGGTGACCAGAAATCGTAACACTATTCATTCCCTTTTTCTTTTCAATAGGAGGTTTGCCTAGGGATTACATCACCCTAGGTTTTGACCTCAACCATATTTTTGGGTGGGGTATATATAAAGGGGGGAGAAAAAAAGTTGTACCCCAAGGTGTGGCCAACATCATTCGACCCAAGTCATGTGACCTCAGTCTATCGAGACATGTTTGGTGATGAGAGTGGAGGAGACCCCTCCAATCTTGGGCACTTTCAGATGGGTTCACTATTCACTGATCCTCCACTATGAACCTTGTGATTAGTAGCCTTTAAGACCTTCGATTGTTAGTCTATAGTGGTGCAATGTACAATATCATGTGTGGAGTTATTCACTATGTACTATCCCTTATTGAGGTGACTAATATTCCTTGTAAGGATGATGTATGGAGGACTCAATGATACCCCTCAAGGACTGCATCCATCATGCATATACAATCAATTATCAAACCCCATAAGAGGGAAAAGAGAGACAAGATATCCCCCCATAATGAAGAATCTCCAAAGCTAATGAAGAATACTTGAAAACAAAAGATGATCCAATGCCTACAAGAAACATATCTTCTCTTAGGAAGAAATAAATCCATAGGTTGATGAAGAAGCCACTCCATATCCAATTGAAAGGAGGAATTTGATGAAGTCTCAACATGTATGTCTCTAAAGACTGATTAGGATTCTCCAAGCTTTAATAAGCCACAACATAATCATGATCAAACTCAACCAAGAACTATGATAAATCAAGGAAATGAGGAAACTCAAGAATGTCAATCTCTAAAGACAAAGATGATGGGATAAAAATTGTGTTGAAACTATCATAAAAGAGGAGAGAAAACCCCTCAAGAGTGTCCTCCAAATCTATAGTATGAGACTCTACAAATAAGTTAGAAATCCATGTCAAATATTCATCCCACAAAGCAAGATCTGAAAAACTATGATCATCCTAATGAGTAGAAGAACCACTAGTTGAACAAGTAGGAGGTGGAGTAGGAAGCTCAACAATGGTCTCTATAATACCAAGGTTTATATGACCAAAATTCTCCTCAAAAACATGATTCACACATGATGAATGAGCGTAAATTACAGTCAAAGGAATATTATCATCTACAAAAGTAAAATGGGAAAATGAATACAAACAAGATGAGTGATCGACCATCCCGATAGCAATGATATCTCTAGTCTCAAATTATCTTATGCATACTCTATTAAGAGTGAACTCAACTATTCTACCTTGTCCACAATGGGTAGTTTGATAATTAGAAAGGAGATTAGTTGACAAAGAAGGAAAATAAAGTACATCATTAAAAGTGTCTTCTCCCATGTTAATAGAACCCTTCCCACATACCTTCATATATGTGTTGTTTTGATTATACGAGAAAAATAGGTTTTGAAGGGACCCAAAACCCTTTACAACTAAAGATACAAAATGCTACTTAGAAGATAGAATAAAAAGATACCAACAATAGACCATAACCAAAAAAAACAAAACAAACAGAGTGTTGCATGAGAGATAAAATAGTAAACCATCAGCAACACCCAACACCATCAAAACAAAAAAACAATAGAAAGAAAATTCAAACCCAACAAAAAGTAAACAGTAGACAAAGAGAACTAAACACTATTTCATACTACTTAAGGTGTTGGCTGCCTCAAGCTCCTGGCTCCCATGCAGATCAATCATGTCCAATAGCTCCTTCTTCTCAACTTCAAAGGAATTTTTCCAATCAACAGACCCTTTAGTAGCAGGGCTTTTACTATCATCTTTCGCACCTTTTTGCCTTTGCCCTTGGTCAAATGCTCTTTCTCCAGTAATTCAGACAAGTACAATTAGTCCTCCCCGAGATCACTAATCTTTCGGAATAGAACTTCCAAGGAGTCTACACTATTCTTAACAAAAATATGGCACACATTTAAAAGCTTCGTAATGTCTGCATTAGTGCCCACAACCTTGGCTTCTAACCCAGCTAAACGTTCTTCACACAAAGATTTGAAATCATGGAAAGAACCCTCTAGGTCCACAATTTTGTCAATCAAAATGTCTGACATTGAGCTTTTCAGAACATTCTTCAAGTTCTCCTTCAAACCCCGTATTTTAATGCTAACTTTATTAAACTCCTGAAGAGTCCACTTAGCCAATTTAAAAGTTTCAGTGGCCTCAGCCCTAGCCATGTCCAACAGCTCAAACATTAAGGTAGACTCATCATTTAGATAAGAAAAGTCCTCAAAAAAGGGATTTACCTTTAGAGGCTCCGACTTAGCACTCTTCTTCTCAACATCTTCCTCATCTTGACCCTTATTGTCTTCATGTAGTTCTTCATTGGTCATGTTATGAGCCGACGAGTCATCAATTTAAATCGCCTTTTCACCAGAAGTCTTTTCCTCATAAATCACCTTGGCATCCTTTGCTAAAGCTTTTGAGGCTTGGTTGTTTAGTTTGGCAATGTGTTTGGACACCCTCCTCGGATTATCCTTGGTCTCTGTAGCCAACACATTCTCCTGCAAACCCTCCTCATTACCTCCACCTTCGACTTCTACCTGGCCAACAACTAAATCCACCTTCTTGGGAGAGGACTTGTCCGATCCCACCTTCGTATCCTCACTGTCAGAAAGAACAAGGCACTTCACAACTTGATTGCTATTAAGGCTACCCTTCTTCCTCTTTTTCAAGGAGGTAGCCTCAGGGGATGGAGAGCCATCATCATCCTCTTCTTCCCACTCCTCTTCTTCGGCAATACTAGTGTCTGAGCCAGACGAACCAAAACCTTCACTCAGAATCTTCTCCTTGCCCTTAATAGCAGGGGTAGGGAGAAGAGACCTAACATGCTCCATGATTAAAAGAATGAGACCCTCATGGAGAACCGAAGCCCTCCTACTTTTTAAATGTGCATAAACAAAAATCTTCATGGAAGACAACAAAAAAAACGGGAATGAAATAAACAACCCATGCCTGAAGTGATTTAAAAGAGCGAAATGGTGACCTAGTATTACCAATATATGTGTTGTTAGCCATCAAAATATTAGGTGAATTATAAGGCTCAAAAGAAGAGAGAATTCCTATAGATGATTCCATATGATGAGTCATGAGATGCCCCTAAATCAAAAAACCATCTTCTAGATTCAAGAATTGTAAAGGCCAAGAGTTCTTGCCCTTTCATTTTGTTGAAACCATTTGTAACTCCCACATTCACTAACTATGATGATGAAATTGTTGCTGATTGTGATGCTAAAGAAGAAAAATAAGAGGACACTCATGAAGGCATTATAATGTTTTTGAAAGTTAAGCAACATTTACATGGCATTGTACCCTTCACAACTAGCCACTAGGGCCAAAAAGGAACAAGAATAAACATAAAACATAAAGAAAACAAAACACAGAAACAACCCAAAGGCAACACAACAACCGCAGAGCAACAACCGACATACATGCACAGGGAGTAGCTAACTGGCATTGTCCCAGTTTTTAATTAGGAGGTCCACTGCCTCATCACCCACCCATTCTTTGTTTTCCTGGCTGTTGTTCCCCTCCAAATCCTCCCTCATAGCATTAGACAAGGTGCTTGTGACAAAGTGACCCAAATTCATGGTGAAGCGGGTTAACCCCGGAAATATTTTGTCAAGAGTATCCATTCTTTTAACCACATCGCACAAATCCACCCCAACATCCATAGTCCCTTGGACCTCTCCAGGCTCATCCACCAGGGGATATAGAGAGTGAGAGGCAAAGCCATCAACCGGAAGCTTGTTGTCCATTAGAGTAAATTGGGGCCTGTCCACAATTTCATCCTCCTCATCTTCAGATTCGTCTTCCTTGTAACCTTTGCTGTCAGACTGCTCCTCCTCAGAGTCTTCAATAATTAGCCTCTTCTTGCTGTTCTTGGCCAGCCTCCCGAATCTCCTCCTAGCATTTTCCCCTCCAGTCATCTTTGTGTTCCCCACAACCGTATCCCCTCTAGAATCTTTCCTGACAGCATTCTTGCCCTTACCATCCTTAGCAGTCGGGGCCAGCATGCATTTCTCCTTACCTTTTTTAGTCGAGGTGGCCTTGTAGGCCGAGTCAACCTGAGTGGCTTTTAGCTCATAGAGTCCTTCCGCCGCACTAGCATGGGCCTTGCCCAACCCACCCTTAAGTTTTTTGGTGGTAATTTTGGCTTTAGGATTCCCCACATTGCCCAAATTGGGCTTCCGAGGAGGGCTCTTAGACTCGGCTGGGGAAATATGCACAGTTGAAAGGGGTTCAATGTTCTCAATGCGGACTGCCATGATGGCTTTGGGCGGACAAAGGGCAAGATGAAAGTGATATAGTCTCAAGATAAGCCCCTGATGGAGCAGGAGCGGCGAGAGATCACAGGGGTTGCGGTTGGCCGACTCTTTGCACTTGTCGACAGAGCTTTCAAGGTCCATTATAATGTTCTCAAGGCATTATAATATTGTTCTTTTGAAGAAGGTGTGTTAGTTCATCAATATTCTTTTCATAACATCTATGCTCATCATATCCTATCCTTTTACAATATGTACATTCCAACTTCTTATTTTTGGATGGGTCCTCTTTGGAAGAGGAAGTGGACTCATGAGTGTTATATGAAGGTGAATCTTTATCTTTCTCATTAGATTTAGGGTCCTTGTTATTCTTCTTACCTTTTCCGCTTGAAGCCTTTTGATCTTTTGCAAGAAGAGCTTGAGATGTCGAAGACTTCAATTTTCCCATGTTTATCAAATTTTATTATTCCCTTGTGAGTTGGGCTATAAATCAATCAAGAGAAGGCATTTTGTATGCATTGTCAAGGGCATCCATTGTAGCATAAAATGTAGAAACAAACACGAAATAATCAGGACCAAGCTTAGCAAGAATAGAAAGAATCAATTGTTCATCCTCTTTAGTGACCCCACAATCAGATAATTGTAGTCTAAGAGAATTTATCTTAGCGAAGAAGTCTTGGATTTTATCAAAATCTGAAGGATTTAAACTCATAAGTTCATTCTCTAAGTTAAATTTCTCCATTTTATCTATCTTACCAAAGAGACTCTCTAAGTTAGTCCAAACATCATTATGATGTGTACAAGATGCAACATGATATCTAAGATCTGGAGAAATACAAAAAATAAGAGTATCAAGGGTTGCATCCCTTCTATCAAACCATTTTCTTCTTTTTGTAGCTCCCGTGGGTTCTGGATCTATGCCAAATGTGATTCTTTGCAACTTCAATTTTACAATAAAACCCCAATTTGTGACTTCTATTCATGATAGTTATATGGGGTTAGAAGTATAAATTTTGGAAAATCCATGATAAAATCTTAAATTACAATAGAGGAACAAAAAATTACCCCTCACAATAGAAGCAATTAACCCCTTTGTGCCAAAGAAAATGCCACTTTTTTGCAAATTTACAATAAGTTATGCCAAAGTCAATCTGGCTTCAAACTAAAAATTTACAAAAAAAATAATATATAGAACTGAAGTGCTCCGTAATACCTTCCAGATGTCGCAAGAATCATGAAAAATGGAGTACAGAGCAAAAAGTTATGAGTTTGGAGGCTTAAAAACAATATTTGACTTCAAGTTGGAAAAACAATCATAAAAAAAAAATCTGGAAAAAAATCATGCACCACTAGAAAGTGCTTAGAACCAACTTTCTAACAATATCTCGTTCGTTAAAATCCAATTTTTGGATCAAAAGTTATGATTTTCTTTTTAAATGTTGAATTTAGCCTATAGTGACGACCCTCCTAACAAAATAAAAAATTGCCAAAATTCAAATTCATTTAAAATAAACAAAATTTATATGAAAATAGAGGTTTTTGAGCCATCTAAATGTCAATGGCAACATCCATTTGGGTTATAAGTGCTCCAATAAAAATTTGTTCACCAGATCTAAGCTTCAAACCCCAGCTTGCAACTATATCATACAATAGCCAAGTTGAGTTAAATAAAAGCTAGATATGAATTTCTTGGACATACTAAACTCAATAGTGAGCTTAGATTTGCACCAACATGCTCCAAAATGAACCTATAATACGAATCCATAAAGAAAAAACCTCAAATATGGTATTTCTATTAAGTTTTCTTGATTCTCCAGGTCATCATATGATACAATAGAAGAGCATACTCAACTTTTCAAGATCCACCGAGATTTGCAACCTTGCAATAGCTCAAGCTTGATTATCTCCCAAATTTGAGAAGGCACTTGTAGATGTGAAGCTCTAGTACCATGTTAGAGTCACTCAAGGACTCAAGTGTTCAGAATCACTTGCAAAACCAAAAATAACCTTCTACAAAGAAGAAAAGCAAGAGCAAAAATTTGCAATAATCAATGCAATATTACAAGATTGAATATGCAAATGTACATGAGAGGCCTTGCTTATAAAGACAAGGTGAGAGATAGGATTAAACAAGATTGTGACATGTGTTCTAATCCTATGCTATGAGACAACTAACTTGACAAAAAAGTCAACAATATAATATAAGATACTATCTAAACGACTAAGATTTCTAGAAGAATATCTCGAACCTAAGTAAACTTAACATGTGAATATGTCCCCCTTGCTAGGATTAGCTAGGTACAAGACATTTTATTAAAATATTATTTAACTATTTTAGCCACATGGGTGAGGTGGGTAATAGGTGAAAATAGGTAACTATTAATTTATTTGTTGCGAGGAGATGGAAAAGGTGATAAATTAAATAATATTATTTAATTTAAGTGTGAGACTTTAGGTGAAAGAGATATCTCCTAGATCAATTAGGATTAGGTGATGGGATGTAGGCCTAGGTGATGAAATTGGTTGATTAGGGATTAGGTGATATGTTTAGTGATGATGAATAGACCTAGGGAATATTTTAGGTGTCTATAGTATTTATCACCTTAAGAGTTAGAATTCAATGACCCTAATTAGTAAGAATGGCTTAGAAAAGAAGTTGTAGAGATTGCAAATAAAGTGGAACCATTTTATGTAGAAGTATTTGACTTTCTTTATCTGATAGGGCAAAAAACTGTCAATATTGGATGGTTGTATATTGGTACTAAAGTTTCAAGTCTTTGTAAACTTACATCCTACAATTCCTTCCAACATCAACAATTTGTAGAATGTTTTGCAATTGTGTCTATCAAATAACAAAGAGAATTGTAGGAGTATATAACAAAGGAGAACGTGAGGGTATTCAGGATGGCGTGGTAAACATTCAAGGTGGAGACATAATTAGGTGCCCCAAGTTGGATCAACTTTTAGGTGGTTAGAAAATTCATTAATACTAACATATGATTATTTGAAATTTCATTATAGTTGCTTTAATATTGAATGATCACACCAAATGTAACTAAAATTTTCCATTTACTCAATTTATTCGACGACGCTTCGAAGTGTGGTATATTATTGAGGCACTAGAAGATAATAATGGACAAATCTCAAACCTACAATGCATCTTTAAATCAGTCCATTGTCGTTCCTTTATTATAATCATATCGTGTTTCAAAATGGAAGGAAAGTTTCTATTATTTCAAGAGAGCCATCGAGTAGGTGGTAGTTTCTATCAAGCCTCCATCCCCTGATCTTGTCCAAAACATCCTTTCATAGTAGGAACCCTTCTATCTAATATGGTTGGACAAGTAGCCATATTCATCTATTGCGTCTATATCATTAACTTTCTATCCAAACAAAATAAAAGTTGTTGTAGAACATTCTTCAATTGATTAAAAAAAAATGTATACAAGCATATTTCAAATACCACCTTTAAACATATGTTTCTCATCATTATTAATGTATTCTGCAAAATAAAAATAAATCTACACAATCAATATTCTATACACAAACATAACAATCTAATGCATCGATAAGTAGGAGGTATTTTTCCACAGCATGTCAAATTATGATTTGCTATCAAGATTCAACCGTGTAGTTTTACGAGTCAAACTCATTGACCCATGTTTCATGAGTAGTGAGTTAGGATTCAACCGTGTAGTTTTTCGAGTCAAACCCATATTTCATGAGTAGTAAACTATGGGTCAATGAGTTTGACTCGAAAAACCACACGGTTGAATAGAAGAACTACATGGTTGAACCCTAACCCACTACTCATGAAACATGGGTCAATGAATTTGACTCGAAAAACTACATGGTTGAATCATAATAGCAATATCATAATCTAATGCATCATTCTTTAAATATCTTTATATACAAAAAATGAAAAAAAAATATATATCTTCTAGATCTCTAAAATATTAATACTAGTAGCCTAGTAGTATATTTCACATGTAACATTTGTATCATTTTTCTGTGATTTATCCTGAACCAACACATTGTTTATCTCAAAAGCCTTTCTTTGTACATTTTCTAGTTCTTCACCAGCCAAATATTATCTATCAGAATGTAGAAAAAAAAAAATACTTTGGACACACAACAAATTGTCAGATGACCCTTAACCTGCAACGGCAATTCTACTATGATAGAAAAAAATCATGGAATCTAGAACATGAGACTGCAAAACAAAGCAAGTTGTTTTGAATTTTTATGTAGTTAGAATACAAAAGTATGGGACTACAAGAACTAAGAAAGCTGTTTGATAATTTGTTTAAATCTGCCTGTGTCAATGAAGTAAACTTATTGCAAAAAATAAAATCAACAATTTAATGTCCAATATGAATAACCTAACCAATCAATTGCAGAGTTCTGAAATCTTTATGCACATTGCTTGTCATATATTCTTTTTGATATTCCACAATATTCTCACTCAGAGTATTACAAAAAAATTAGACTGCCCTGTCAAAAATTAGGTTCGGCCAACCTGGAAAAACAGATATGCAATAAGCACCCTGCAACATGTTCAACAGACTAACAGCATGATCTTTTTCTCACCTTCATGAATTTCAAGTACTGCAATGGAGTCCAGAGTGGGTGATTCTGGAGTCTGGGTTCTTGGAGCCTTTCTATGATGTAACCATACAAGAGTGTATTGCTCTGTTATGCCATCCTGGGCAAGAACTAGTCTATTAAAACTTGACACTGGGTTATTATATACTTTCTGCAAGCAATCTGATCCTTAAATCAGAGAAAATTTCTTTGAACCTTGTCAGCATCTTGATCCATAAGCACCCAACAACTGATCCATAATAACGATGACCCTGTCAAAATATACAAAGAGATTACTTCTCCATCTCTTGACAAGTACTATTAGAGTTATCACAACAGAAAATCCCATTCCATAGCTCAGTCCTACTCCAATCTCCCACCATAGATCACTCTTATCCCTCTCCCCTGTCCCATCAGAAGATGGGAGATTTTTGACTGGATTATGGCCACTATGGCAACTTTTATTAAGCTGAAATCCACATAGATCAGGATTCCCTGAGAAAGAAGATGCCTCAAAAGTAATAAAGTGTCTACCTTGTGGAATCATCCCAGAGAGTCTGTTATTGCGCACCGCCAAATATTGGAGGAAGTCAATGGTAGCAAGCTGTTCTGGAATTTGTCCAGAGAGCTGATTTGATGAAAGGTCTAGGGACTCAAGCTGCTTAATGTTTCCTAGAGTTTCAGGAATTGTGCCTACTAGATTGTTGTTGGAGAGGTTCAGAGTCACAAGTCCTGTCAAGGATCCTAATTCTGAGGGAATTTGACCCACTAAGTTATTGTTTGAGAGATCCATACTAGTAACAATTGAAGGAATTTGATCAAAATGCATGTCCTGTCCCTTGCTCATAATTTCCACGTCGGCTCCATAGAATAAACCAAGCCCACCCTCTGCATCAGCCTTGTAGGCAGACATTGTCATCCCAAAGCCAATGACATATCGCAAGATAAACGGACCTGTGGGTTGCAATCGGTATATCATACCCTTAAAATCCACAAATTCATGAGGAATTTGTCCTGATAGATTGTTGTGGGAGAGATCTAGAATTTGGATGTTGGAGGCCATGCTCAACTCTTTAGGGATACTTCCCTGCAAATTATTTGCCTTCAAAATAAGAATGCGAAGCCTTTTTAGATATTGAATCCATCTTGGAATGCTTCCATTCATTCTATTATTTCCCAGCTCTACAATCTCCAATGCCGTGCAATTTTGAAGAGATGAGGGCAGTGGGCCTGAAAGGGTGTTATTGGTCATGTGGAATGTTTGTAGCTTGGTCATTTTCCCCAGCTCAAATGGCATCTCTCCTGACAAGAAATTGTTTTCCATATTCAAGACTACCATGGAAGAGCAATTAATGAAACGTTCTTGAAGGCCTCCAGAGAAATTATTGTTTGACAGGTCCAAAATCTCAAGAGATCTGCTTCCTGCAAGGGATTTGGGTATTTCTCCGCTGAGACTATTGTTTGATAAAGATAAGAAGTTTATGTTCCAATGATCTCCAAATACCCCAGGAGAAATAGTACCACTAAATTGATTGTTGGACAAGTCCAGGACTTCCATTGATCCAAAACTGAGAGGCAGAGGTCCCCTTAATTGGTTGCTATGCAAGTCCACAACCCTTGGCCCAGTCTTGGCTTGTAGATGTATGTGAGATGGCAGTGCACCTACAAAATTGTTATTAGACAGATTCACCTGAGCTAGACTGGGAAGGCTCCACAACCAATGAGGTATCTCCCCATACAGCTTGTTGTTGGAGAGGTCCAGATACACCATCCTATCCTGAGTAGAAATCCACCGAGGGATTGGGCCCTGAACATTACATGAACTCATAGATAGCTGTTCCAGGCTAAATGATACATTAGCACCATCCATCAAACTTACATTCAAGCCACTGTTAGACAAGTGAAGGACCTTAAGCTGATCAAGACCCTGAAATAATGTTTCTGAGATGTGGGAGGAGAAGCTGTTGAATGAAACATCAAAAGTACTTAGCCCTACGGGAAGGCTGAAGTCCTGCGAGGTGCTGCCATTCAATTGGTTGTGCCCAAGACCAAGGTATTGCAGAGAAGAAAGCCTGGAAAGTTGATCAGGGATTGAGCCCTGCAATTGGTTGTGCCTGAGATCAAGATGGGTGATGTTGGACAGCAGGCTAAGGGAAATAGGAATCCTATTACTGATATTATTGAATGACAAATCCAGAAATTGCAGCTTCTGCATGCTGCCAATACAAGTAGGAATTGGACCTTCAATCTGATTGTTCGAAAGGTCGAGATGGGCAAGATAAGGCACACTTGTCATGGAATCTGTCATCACTCCCTCCAAATTGCAGGAAGAAAGTGACAGGCGCCTGAGCTTCGACCAATGCCCATTTAGAAAATCCGAGGCGTTTGCACCGAGATAGTAGTTCCGATCCAGAACAAGTTCCTGCAGATTTGGGAGAGCTGTGATGGGGCCCCTCAGTGCACACCCACTGAGATTCAATGACACAAGAGACTTCATACCTGATAACCATGGAGGCATGGGCTGGGAAGAAAATGTATTATAGCTCAAATCAAGATGCCCCAGATTTCTGATTGTGAGAATTGAAGAAGGAAATGTTCCTAGCAGACGACATCCTGCCATGCTCAGATAATGAAGCTCAGAGAGTACTGATATATGAAGAACCCACTCATTGCTTGCCTCTCTGAGATCAACTCCATTGACATTCAGATATTTTAGAGCAGTCAAGTTCTGAATCCAAGATATGTTGGAAGCGCTTACTGATGTAGAAAAAGGAGTAAAAATATCTCTTTCAAGGCCGAAGTGCTGCAGATTTGAGAGGTGACCCAACTGCCATGGGATAAGACCAGTGAATCCAGAATAGGATAACTCCAGATATCTTAATCTGTTCAGCTGACTGAGCTCTGCTGGTATACTGTGTCCTGAGAAATTATTAAAGCTCATGTCCAGATGCTTCAAATTTTTTAGTTTCCAGAGTGATGGGTTTATGGAATTTATGTTGGGCTTGAGCTGCATCGCCCTTATGTTCAACTCGGTGATGAATCCACTACCTTTATGACAGGCAATTCCATTCCAGCCATGGCAGCAGTTCTTTCCAGTCCATGAAGACAGTGAGTTCAAGGGGTCCTCCACACTGTGTTTGAATGCTAAAAGAGCCCTTCTCTCCTCCTCTCTGCATTGTGGGCGACTGCAATTCACCTGACCTGACAAGCACAAACACAGAATAACCCCTACCAACAAGCTTAAAGCCTCTATACCCATCAGAGATTCCTTCGAAGCTGTTCCAGTTACATGGAAAGTTCATTACCTACAAATGAAAATCAACATTGCAACCAACCATACAGTGGCCTTCGAAGTCAAAAAGCCTGACAGACATCATTGAATAGAATAAATGTGCTTATTCAGTTTTGCTTCCAGGGTATAGACGTGGCAAACATTTTCAAGATTGTACGTCAACAAGTGCATCATTTGGAAGTATGGTCTTTGTTGTGGGGGGGCTACCTAAAATTATTTTTGTCTAAGGTTGAGAATTTTTGTTCTATAGTGGAGGTAAAGCTATTTTTTAATTTATTGTTAGAAAATTTCATCATATTTGTAGATTGATTATTTGATATTGCGGATTGTAATGATTATAGCATTGACTTCTTAGATTGTATTGTTATAGTTTATTGTAAAATTGTTTACATTTTCAAATTTGGCAATATAGATATGATTGTAGACTTAGATTTTTATATGATATATAGTATATTTGTGATAGTGTATAAGAAAATGTAATTTAATATATTTTTAACAATGTGAAGATTACATAATCTATTGTGTTAAATATATAAATAAAATAATTTTTTAGTATAGATTATTTTATATTATAATAATTTTATTTATTATATATATATGGACACATAAACTTTATTGTATTTATATTGTTCAAAATTTTATTTGTGATGTTTTCTATATTTATAGTTTGATTAATTATTTAATTATTTAAACTTTATATCTTCATTCAACTTGTGTCTATCGAATTTTTAACTATAATTAACAAATAAAAAATAAAAAATTAACAAATCAAAATATTTTCTTTCTTGACTTATAAACAATTTAAAAATTGATTAACTTTTAAATTGAAACTCAAAAAATTATAGGTCTTTCTTGTGTGCGTTCTACATGTTATTTATTTTAGAAATATTGTGTTTACCATTAAATATTAATATTTTTACATGTAAATGGCTATCAAATTTAAGGTGAAGATAAGAGTTTTTGTTAACATGTTAACACCATTACACTCCATCCCTTGCCACCATTGTAAAATCTCTTGACAATAATTATACTTGTATTAAAAATATTACAAAGAATATATTCATTAGTGATTGGTTTATATTAAGTGGGGTTGATTATATACTTATATATGTGACAAATATATCATATAAATAAAAATATCTAAATTACATAAGAAAAAAAGTTATGCATCTCAGTCCAATCAATAAATAGTTATGGAGGCCATTCATTCCAATCAATAAATAGTTATGCATCTCATTCGTTCTAACCTCAAAGACATTAATTGGATGTCTAAAGGTTTTTCTATTCACAATGATAGTAAGGAAGTAAAGACCAATCTGCCTAGTGGTGTGGAGGAAAAGATATAGAGAGGCATCCAAAATCAAGAGAATAGAATGCACAAGACTCATATCTACTACTGTGAGATGGGATGAGTTTTGAAGATTTCACATTGGGGTAGTATCTCGTGTCTAGAATATGCGAGCACAGTTTGTGCACAATGGTAATTATGACCAAGAAATTGTAAATATTTTAAAGTATTCCAATGTATCCAAGTGTCATTTTAGATAGCAATTGAGGATGGCATTACCGGGCCCCCCCTCATCAACATGAGGACGTGAAATAGTGTAAGTTTTCTTCTACCATTATTTTTTAATTTGAAAGAGTAGAAGAATTTAAAAATCAAAGATGGTATATATGTAATATAGTCCAAGCTTACGATTAAATCCAATAGTTGTAGACAATTAAAATTGTTTGAACACATTACACATTTCTAATTCTCTATTTTACATCATTTTCCTCAACATCTCCTAATTCATCAATTTTAATTAAATAATTTCTAATTATTTGATTAAATTCATTGTTTTCCTCTATTAATTGAATAATTAATATTATTTGATTAATTCATCTAAATTCACTATTTTCCTCTAAATCACAATAATAAATAATTTGAATTATTTAATTAAATCTTAATTTCCTCTCACTTCACAATTAAATAATTTCTTAATTATTTAATTACTAATTTCTTCCAGCTTACACATGGCATATTCCATTTTCAAAAAGGGAATATTCTTTTTTCAAAATATCTTCCCTCCAAAATACCCCAAACTAATTCCCTGGAAATAAGTAGATATTTTCAATTAGTTGAAGCTCTCATCAATCCTCCACCATTGATCTCTTGATCTAATCTCATCCATTGATCTTCATCCT
Source organism: Sequoiadendron giganteum (assembly GCA_007115665.2). Taxonomy (NCBI): domain Eukaryota; kingdom Viridiplantae; phylum Streptophyta; class Pinopsida; order Cupressales; family Cupressaceae; genus Sequoiadendron; species Sequoiadendron giganteum. Next base: position 395,179,201 of record CM021106.1, read on the forward strand.
CTAATCTTCACTGTTGATCAAATCTTGATGAATTCTATAGAACAAGTCATCCTCTTCATAAAAATTATTCACAATCTTCATAAGCTTGAGCATTCATCATTTCTTCATCATTTTGAGCATTTGAGCATCACTTGTGAGTCAAGATCTTCATCAACAAGTTTATGCAACATGGGTTATGCACAATTGAGTAATCCACATATCAATGTGGCATAATTCCAAACAACGGAGTACAAGGTTTGCATGTTTCTTTGAGTATTTTGATCTTAAATATAATGTACCATGTTTCTTTGAGTATTTTGATCTTAATTAGAATTATATTATTGATTTGTGTTTTATTCATTGATTCATTGCATCCAGCTTCATTGGTTAATGGGTATAATTATTTTTTATTTTGTGGGTTCTTGATGTTTTCTAACCTTAATTGCTTTAATTGCATTCTTTAATAATTTCCCATTATTCCCCTTATATATTTTGCAATGCCTGGTGGGACCCATGTCCTGGATTTAATGTCATTTGAATTTTTTGTTGAGTTATAGGTCATATCGATGCTTTTGGTGTTCGTAGAGCGGCGCTTTTGATAAAAACCAACACTATTGACAGTTGCAGTGATGCTTTTGAGGAATTTTGATACTTCTAATGAACTAATGATTCTCTATTTTCTAAGATTTCAGGTTATAGTGACACTTTTGATGTGACTTGACATGTTTGACACAACTTGACGCTTTTGATCAAGTACAATGACACTTTTGAGGTATATCGATGTTTTTGATTTCATTTACAACAACTTTTATTTTTATAGTAGTGCATCTGATTCTGTTCTTTAAATTTTACCCTAACCCTAATGTGTGATTGATCTTTTTAGACTAACATATATGTGTAGTTGTGGCATATGTTAGGAGAAGACAAAAAATTGAAACTACTAACTGTAAGAGAGGGGGACCAACCACTACAAGGCCCCAGGTCACAGAGGGTTGAGAGCAGCAAGCTACCCTAACTTACCTCAATTTAAGGAAATGTTAGGAAAGGCGGGATGAGAATGATGAGGACTACAAGGTCCTTCAATCACTCTGCAAACTCAAGATTCTAAAGGAGACTAGGCGAGTCAGTTTTTAGGGTCAACTTTGTGTCTCAGATAGCTCTCTATCAGAGGACAAAAGCATGGTTCTTAGACGATAGTGCAACGCACTGGCGTCTCTCAAGTGTGCTAGCATCCGTATGGCCAGAGAACCAAGAAGACAAGGTTTGATCACTAAAAAATAGACTAACATCCTAGTTACTAGTTTCTAAGGGAGCAGAATAACACTATGAAATACGAAACATATAAACAAACGTGATAAAACAAGAATATTACCACCAAGGTGAGGAAGATGATCTCATGCAATAACTCATTCGCCAGCTTGCTCCAAGATATCTCCACCTACACACAAAAAAGAGGGAAAATGTTGGGGGGTTGTTTAGGGGTTTGCCTTAGTCAGACCCCCATTTTGGTGTTTCCACCTCCACAGACATCCAAGTTTGCCATGGTGTAGAAATAATGTGATAAAGAAGGAAAATGAAAGCAATATAACACTAAAACACTACAAAACAACAATGTGCTAACTCAATCAAGTAATAGAGAATACGAGTGAGGATCTTACCACCTCCTCCCAAAGCGCTCAAGGCTAGTGGGGGAGAAAATGAGAGGAGTTCAAGCCTTTGTTGTAATGGTGTTGTCCTATGCTTGCTCTATTGAAGTGACGGACTTGTTGATATGGAGTGTAAAATATTGCTTCAATGCTTGAAGTGAATGCTAAGAGCTTGTGGATGAGTGTGTAGAGATCAAGTAGCCTTCAAATGAATGAATGAGAGGTGAATATGAAGAAGAGAGATGCAGAAACAACCATATTCGGGTTGGTCAACCAAAGGGAGGTGTTACAATTCAACTTCTAATAGGAAGTGTAATGCCTTTGTAGACTCTAGTCGCAGGAATCTGCCAGGGATGTAAGTGCGTCTGTGGAAGTATGCGTGCCACGTGGGCATCCCCGACAGTAACTCCCCTATCGATGCTCAAAACAAGTGGCAAGTAGAGTGAGGACAACGGGCTTATGTAGAATTAAGCCTTCGAATTTGGTTTTCTAAAGTGGAGAAGGGTAAAAGGGGAATTTGCATAAGGGGTGCAAATTCACTCCTATACATTTTTCCCCCACTTTAGCGAGCATGAGTACTGGTGAGTACTTCAGTAAAGTAGATTGAAGAAGTAATAGGGTTAGAAAAGTATTCTTGAATTGTTGAGGAAGCAGATCATGATCTAGCAAACCTGAGCATGCAAGATAAGAAAGGGACTTCATAGCTCTACAAAACTATGAAGCTGAAGAAAGAAAGAGCCTTACGGGCCTACGAACCTGCAAGGAAGGAATCCCCCAAGAACTCTCACATGAGGGAGACCGAGAAAAGTGGAATCCATAAAGTCAAAAAGTGGCGACATGTTTACTCATAGATAGTACACGTCAGGAAGTGGTTGCGCAAGCCAATAAGCAGACAGTCACGCAAACCGTCAAGTTGGAAGACTTTCAAAGGGATCCCTTGGGAACCCTTCAAAAGGAAGAGGGGTCCACTCAAGGGACACATTATTTGAAAGTGAGGTCTAGTCGGGCTGCCCCCAAGCTAGACACAAGGATGTACGATAGGTCTAGTCAGGTTGCCCCGAGCTAGACGCAAAGGTAGGGAATGGGTCTAGTCGGGCTGCCCCCAAGCTAGACGTGAAGATGTGAACTAGATATAGTCAGGCTACCCCCGAGCTAGATGTCGTAGAAATTTTTTTTGAAGGGGTCCCTCGGGAACCTAGTGTGAAAAGAAAGGGTCCATTCAAGGGATGCGTTATTTGAAAACTAATGTCTTCCTTCTCAAATCGATTCATCACCAAGGAATCCTTTTGAAAGATGTTCACTTCATCAAGGAATTCGAAAGGAAGGATATGCCCCCACGCGAGGAGAAGATTAAAGTTGTTCCCACTTCAGAGGAAGGTTTATGAGTCCTTTCTTTACAAACCTGTGATGAAGGAAACATGTTTCGTTAGGGTTTCGAATCAAGAATGCAATTCTTAGCAAAGAAGTGTGTGGAGGGTCTTGAGAAAAGATCCGTTGGCAACGAATATTTTTTCTAAAGATCCAAGTAATGTTGAAGTGGCATTGTCACACATGAGAGAGACAACTCAAGCAACGAAGAGAGAAAGATAAAGGCAATGTAAAAATGAGAAAGAACACGAACAAAGGGCACAGGGGGATCTGGTTTCACAGGGTTAGATCTGCACGTGCTTGTATGAATAGTAGGTAACCGCAGTGCAAGGGTGAAAGATCATCAATCCCCAACCAGATCAGGAAGAATACTTAGAAGACAAAGTAAAAATAAAAAATTGGGTCAACATGGAAGGAAGCCTAAATGCTTCCAACGCTTTGCATCATCCCCAATTTGTTGAAAGTCAATCACAAACATGGAAGAATGATGATACACATAGAGTAAGTTTACAACACAAACACCATGCCTGTATCCAAGCACCAACAAGGGTGATGAGGGTCATCCAGACATACATAGCACAATTATGGGGGAACACATTACGACACACACACACACATCTAATATAAAGATCAAGAAGGTGTCTTCCCCTAACACTGATCAACCAAGAGGTCGTTAGCCTCCCACTCTAGATCATCATAGGGGGAAGGAGGATGAACCTGCAGTGGTGTAATGTTAAAAGGAGGAGCTTTTGACCCTCCCGCATCAAGGGCTAAGGAAGAAGGACCTGTGAGGTCTCTGTTTCTCAACTCTTGTGGGTCCAAGGTAAACGATCTGGTGAAGATCGCTGGCAAGGTCAGAACTTCATCCACCAAGTTAAACATACACTTAATTGGAGTGTCATGTTTTACCTCAATAGACGGGGGAGTTAGCACTTGAGGTTCACCATTAAGCTTACCGAGAGAGTCGGGAGTGGTGACAAACTCGAGAGAGGCTAGGACTAGTTTTTTCACTAGGAAAGAACAAGTCAATGCGGGACCACCTTTCAAAGAAGGCAGGCTCCTCTTATGCCCTCCATTGCTAGAGGGACCACTCTCTACCTTCTTCGTCAGAGGAGGTGAACTCCCCACAGATGAAGCAAGAAGGGCAGAAGGAAAGGAGGAAAAAACCGTAGTAGATAAAACCGAAGTGTTAATCATATCTACAGGCTTCGAGAAATATGGGAAATCCAGAACGGATGTCAATAGAGGTGGCTTCACTGAAGGAGCAATGAACACCTACACCTTTCCAGATGCATGTGTACCCACAACGAAAGTTGAGAGCGATACAAAGCTGGTTTGGACAGAAGGGAGAGAGGAGGACATGACATGGGGTCTTGATACAAGATCGGTCATCTCCTCTTCCTTCTTCTGAGAGGCAGCCTGCTCAACTAGGAGATCCTTTTGCCGGTGCTTGTGCTTGTGCGTAAGGCAATTTATATGACTCTTCGAACTAGAGGCCGAAGGTTGCGAAGGAACTAAAGGCTCCCACTCAGCCATGGGAGTGTCCTCCATAGCTATTTCCAGTGGAGGGATAGACTCTTGGATGGGAACAGGAGGAACAGGTTCAAAAATAATAGGAGGAATCGACTCCAGTGCCTCGGCGGTGGGCCTCTTCTCGTTCATTGCTTTAGGAGTAGGAGTGGTAGGAGGATACGAAGGATAGGACATAGAGGATTCTCCACGGGAGAATTTCTATCTACCATTTTGAATGGGCCTAGGTTCCATGGGTAAGACAGGAAGCGGGCACCATGGGATTCTCTTGCAAACATGAGATACAAGAAGATGGTACCTATTGATGCAAAAGTTTGTAGATAGTAGCCTTATGGGAAACTTAGCTATTGGGGGACCTGTGCGCATAGCTAAGTAACCTCTGGGGTTTTATCGAAGCCGGCTCTTCATTTGTCTAATGGGGGGAGAAAAAGGGGAAGGAGATAAACTTGAAATAAACAAACCTAAGCCAAGGCGATGCACTATATCAGAAATGCAATGAGTAAGCACAATGTTGAAACAAAGGCTCGAGTAATAACTGCAGACACTGAAAAAATTCCTAAGATCTACGAGCAACATTTTTCCTTAGTCATCATCCTCTAATAATTAAATAATTTTAATTATTTAATTATTCCTGATCATATTCCTTTATTAATTAAATGATTTTTTAGTTATTTAATTAATTCACTTTCCAATATTTATTCTATCCCGATCAATTAAAATAAATTAATTCCGTCACTAATACCCCTTTCTTCAATAATTAAATAAATCATTATTTATTTAATTATTTATCTTTCATCACATGTCTACAGTCAGATAATAATTATTATTTGACTTTTTATTCTTCTATAA